>JAVCKV010159461.1:0-51409 GCA_032274145.1 Herpochondria borealis | reverse complement strand
AACAATGATACGAGCAAATGTGACAAGATATTTCATATTATTTTTTCTTTAGTTCCTCAAAAATAGGGAAGGAAAGTTCAATTTTTATTCAATTAACAGGTGTTAACTATTTTCGTTCTCTTCTTCCATTTTTATCAATGCAAAAATGGAATAATTTACCATGTCTAAATAATTAGCATCAATGCCTTCAGACATAATTGTTTTACCTTTGTTGTCTTCAATTTGCTTGATCCGTAAAATCTTTTGCAAAATCAAATCAGTTAGAGATGAAATTCTCATTTCTCGCCAAGCTTCATCATAATCATGATTCTTATTTTCCATTAAGCCTTTTGCTGTAGCGATGTATTTGGTGTATAAACTTTTTGCGATTTCCGGCTCCAGAAAAGTATTTTCACTATAGCCTAATTCCAATTGAACCAAAGCCATAACAGAGTAATTCACAATACCAATAAATTCAGGCTGAATGCCTTCATCTACTCTACTACTGCCCTTCTCTTCTATGCTTCTAATTCGCTTTGCTTTTATATACAGCTGATCGGTCAACGAACTCGTACGCAAAACCCGCCATGCTGTTCCATAATCCATCATTTTTTTGTCAAACACATTTTGACAAATTTTTACAGCATTGTCATATTGTTCGGAAGTATTCGCCATGCTTTTCGCTTATTTTTGATTCATGCAACAAGAAAACGAATTTAGTCCTTTTCAAAACAAGTACTCTATTAACTGCAAAGGAGTTTTAATGGATTTTTCCACACCCAAAATAATGGGAATTGTTAACCTTACTCCAGACTCCTTTTTTTCAGATAGTCGTTTTCAAACGGAACAGGACATTTTAGCTCAAGTAGAAAGAATGCTTATTGAAGGCACTGATATTATAGACCTTGGAGCATTCTCTTCTCGACCAAACGCAGATTTAATTTCGGAACAAGAAGAGTTGGAACGCTTAATTGATCCACTAAAAAGTATCTTACAGCAATTTCCAAATGTGATTCTCTCTGTGGATACTTATCGTTCAACCGTGGCTAAACAAGCGATTACTGAAGGCGCAGCAATAATAAATGATATTTCTGGGGGAGATTTAGACAAAAAAATGTTTGAAACCATAGCAAAGCTAAAAGTCCCATACATTTTAATGCATATGAAAGGAACTCCAAAAACCATGCAGTTGAATCCAGAGTATGAGGATGTTTTTAAAGAAATTTATGCAGGGTTTTCAGAAAAATTATTTAGATTAAACCAACTTGGAGCTAATGATGTTATTTTAGATGTTGGCTTTGGTTTTGGAAAAACACTTGAACATAACTATACTTTACTTAAAAAATTAAACTTCTTTCATAGCCTAAACCATCCAATCTTGTCAGGATTAAGTCGTAAAGGAATGATTCAGAAAGTAATCAATAAACCTGCCATTGATTCACTAAATGGAACTACAGCTGCACATGTTATTGCCTTGTTGAATGGTTCAAATATTCTACGGGTTCATGATGTTGCCGCAGCCAAAGAAGCTATTCAAATTGTAGACTTTTATCAAAAGCAGTAATATTGTGTCACATGGAATTTCTCCCTATTAGTTCAAATCTCTTATTTATTAGTGTTCGTTGGTTCGATCTACTCGATATTTTTCTAGTTGCTCTTTTACTTTTTCAACTTTACAAACTAGTAAAAGGAACGGTAGCTATTCGAATTTTCCTAGGGATATTGGCAATTTATTTACTTTGGAAATTAGTTTCTGCCATGCAAATGGAAATGCTCTCAGAAATTTTAGGGCAATTCATTGGCGTTGGGGTTTTAGCCTTAATTATTGTATTTCAACAAGAGATTAGGCGTTTTTTATTATTGGTTGGCTCACAAAGTCCATTTGCCAACAAGGGCTTAATTCGAAAGCTATTAATATGGACCAACCAAGATGAAGCTCAGGTTAACTTAAATACCAATGCAATTGTTAAAGCCTGTTTTAACATGAGTAAATCTAAAACCGGCGCACTAATTATTATTGCAACAGATTCTGAATTAAAATATCATGCATCAACTGGCAAGCCGTGTTTTCCCTCTGCACATTCCCGTCAAAGGTGACAAAACTTTTGCTTTCGGTTCCTTAATGGTACCCACTGTCTCATGAAGGTTGTGCTTGACGCAAAGAAGAGCCGCTTCCAGTAACAGACTTAATGGGCGTCAAGAAACGAAAGGTGTACCAGGAAGCGCTGTATTGGAATGTGAGGGGATACCAGTATACAGTCTTCTTCAAGGATTCTAAAAAGGACGTGAGAGTCCAGTAGTACTGCCTGTCACAAAGAGACATGCAAGTATAAAGGGAGTCGATGTCAAACACATTGTGACAGCGCCTACAGCTGCCATGTGGCGAAGCTCACTAGACGACAAAGTGGTATCGATGGTTTGGATGTCCTCAACAGTAATATCATACAACCACCGCCATTCTTTGACAGCAGGCTGCTGGATCTTGATATCCCTTGTATTAGAGACTACGATTGATTCAACCCCAATGACCTACAAATGTAGAAACAGCATCTGGTTCTGCACTGAGAGGAGTTGCATCGTACCAGTACACTAGGTATACAGAGGCTCCTGTGGTGCACGCTAATATGAAGTAGTGTGAATGAATGTTTGAGTCTGGTACCAGACTCAAACATCCAATGATCATTGACTGCACTGTTATACGTCGAACGATCTATTGAGGTGTATGTCACATTTGCCAAAATGCCTGTCAACGGATATTTGTCGAGACACACCGCATTTACTACTATGACAGTCACTACCGTCTCTACAAGGCCAAAAAAACAGACGCATGGCATTCGTTACCGATTTCTGACGGATAGTAAACCAAGTCGGTCATGGAGGCGCTTCATTGCAAAACTAGATGAGTATTCTGTTGCTTTAAGGTTCAGAAGAGGCATCAAAGAGAGTCCAACCAGGAGGTAGAACACTGAACCAGCTCCATACAGGTCAGCAATGAATCAGGGGAGACATTGGTTCCAGCATGATAGCTCAAATGATTCCTCGCAATGACCAAAATACTTGCTTGCCACCAACAACATCCAGTTGGAATAAAAGTTCCACGTCATCACAACAGCCCGTGCGACGGCCCAACGCACCTGACTGGGCATCAGGTCCACGTTTTGATGGAACACATATGCTTTGAGCTCATGGAGACTCGCAATACCGCTCTTGTTGGTATCAACCTGTGTAAAAATGGTGGCCAACAACAAACGAGATAACAAGACCCCATTGCGCTTCAGAACATAATTGAGTTCACGCATGTCGACTCCATCGTCGTCAAGAAATTGTTTGGTCAGATAGTCATCCCTTGGTTTTCTTTTTGTCCAACGAACATTCAAAAGACACTCCATTGAGATGCTCATCTCTAAAATCTATGCATTAAGCTAATTTAATGTACATTCGGTTTTATATAAGTATATGAGAGGGGGGTTTAATTATATACAGAGCAAAAACTGAGCCAGAGGAGTTTGTGCTGAATTTGGATATCGTTCTACTTTCTCTAACTAATTGTTATGCCGTCTTGCAACGTGTTGCAATCCATACATACAAATGCATAAACATTTATAACGACAGTTTAACTATCTTCCCAATTCAAACGGTGTGACAGATCTTGTGTGCCAGAATCTTATCAGTGTGTCAATAGTTTTATGTTTGATTCAAAAATTTCTGTTGCACTTTTAAAACGACCACCGTACATATCATTTGTATACAGCTGTATGCTGTATAAAATGGCCATGCCTGGCGTGGCTCAGTTTTTGCTCCGTATATAATTAAACCCCCCTCCCATATAATCATTTCTAATATACAGAGTTTAATATATATATAACTAAAGCACTTTTCTAGCAATGTCGCACCGGTATTGGTACGACATTTGAGAAAACAAGAGTTGACCCAAAAATGTTACCCCAATACCAGAAACTCCTTCCTCCGCAAATTACAAAAAAGGAACCAAACAAATGGTCAGTGCATAGAAAGAGGTTAATGAAATTGTTGAGTTGGACAGGAAGTGGATAAGAGCAACATAGGGACAGTTCATGGTGGAGGAACTCAAAGAGTGGGCCAAGCAAATGGATGGCAGCCAAACGATTTCTTGATGGTGCCACAAGGAAAACAGGTGAAGATTCACCTCCAAAAGGATTCGTATTGTCAAATACACCTAGTTGCCACTGTGCCCATGCATACTGCACCTTTCTGCACATTGTTTCTCTCCTTTGCATGGACACTTCACACCCATACCATCTTACCTACACTGGTACGGTCATTGTATCTTCAATCCCAAAGTCATTGTTCTTCCTCGCTTTATGGCGTGCACCCAAATCCTCACTACTACTGCCTTACGATAACTTCCAATGGCCTGCCTCGAATTATGGTGAGCCCTTTCCCTTTGTATAAGTAAATATGGCGCGCCACAGCCTTGAGAGCTTTTGGCCCTGCAACCCTGACATTCTCTGCCCTATGAATCTACCTGTTTGATTCACTAGCAGATGAATGCCAGTCATTGCGCCATCATAGATATGAGCAACCCGGGACTTTACCTTCGGTCATTCACATCCATGTCCCTCTGATGTTTGCAAGCTAGTTCCTAAGCTTATAGTCTATTTAGATTACGTTTCTAACAGTTGTCTTAGGAACATGTTCTTTGATTTATGCCACAGCCTCCAGATATGAGTGTTCGACAACTCTCGTAGTCTAGCTTCCGAGAGTAAAGACTGACATCTCTGACTTCTCAAACAGTTCCCTGCTGCTGCGTATCTGCTGGGGTTTGGGGAGACTAGAGGATCTAAGCGGCGTAGTAGGCTGATAGTTGGTAATTTCAAAGCTTACATTTTTCCGATTCACTAACAGAGCTCCTCTCCCTCACTGTCCAGGATCCCTTTGTTCCTCGACAGTGCCCAAGACTTCCTCCCTTTCTCCAAGCTGACTCTTCCATTGCATAATGGCTACAGGCTCGATTTATAGTGTCTATTCTACCGCGCTGGCTGGCCATTTTCACCCGGACAAGGAATACCAGCTCCTAGTACAGAGAAAAAGATAGCAGCCCTTTCAAAGGTCGTTATTTTGAACCTGTATTTGCTTTGTTGCACTGATTGCAATGACATAAAAAGACGTTTTAGACATTTTGTAGTTTGATTGTGATAGGCCTCAACCCCTCAAATTAAATATTCACAGAGATAGAGAAAATCGAGCATGCCAGATTGGTTACCATCAGATTCTACGTAAAATGTACCAATTGCTTGTACTCAATTGAGGACAAGTCCTCAATTAAGGACAATGGTAGAATAGACACTAGCTGTCGTTTGATCATTGGGTCCTTATGGTTACTGGTTACAAAAGTCTCTACTGTGTATTTAGTCCTTTTCTCCATTTTTGGGAGGGCCCTTACACTTGCTGAAACTCATAATTTTCAGCCTTGAGGCCCTACACTGGGCAACCTTTCTGACAGAAACAGAGATGGATTGCACTATGAATCAAGGGTTCCATCTGCTACTACACATATAGGACTAGCTTTCTATTATCTAAATAGGGCCAGAAGACCACTATTTAGCAGTACAGATTGGGGTTTTGGCATCCGCATCTGTACTGGGTGTACATGTCCTTGTACATGCCCTTCCACGTCAAATCATGTCGGATGGTGTAATGTGTTTGGTAGACTAGTTCGTCTATAGATATCTTAGGAAGACTACCATATTATATTTTGTCGGGGGATAGTCTTCAGTTTCATATTTCCAGCCTACCTAGAGACCCCTCAACAAAATCTGCTATCTTCTGTGATCACAGAAATGGAATCTGGTGTGGTTCAATATTTTATTTTGTGCTCTCAGTTCCATTAGATTGACGTGTATACGATGAGAGGCTGGCACAGTGTAGGCAGTGATTGTAGCCAACGCGGAAGTGAGGTAGCATAGTGACCCATGGCACGCTGAACATGTCAATGATGAAGGACACCAGATAGGGGGTTGGTCTCAGCATCACCAGGGTTAATGCACCAGGGACATGTGAGAGTTTGATAGATCCAGGCTCACTTGCCATTCCTAAATAGCAACGTGTTGAACCCCCACATGTCAAGCCAGTGGAGTAGGTCCATTCATTGACATGTAGCGTTGTATGGTCTTTTTTACCGTACCCAAGGTCATGGAATATCATTCAGATGCATAGTTCCACCTTTGCTGCGAACACGACTGCAAGGAGTTTGACTTCTGTGCTGGATGTAGCCAAAGTTCATAATAGAGCCCCAGAACCCAAGTTGATAAAAAGTCCTGTGACCAAGCAATGTGTCTTGGGGTCAGTAGGGTGTGCAGTATCAACATAGACACAAAGTTCATGAGAAAACCAGGGAACTCTGGTAGATTGTCTGATTCTTGTAGGTCAGGAAATGGCACTGTGGGGAACTGGGGAAGAGGCTTGCTTTTTTGAGGTAGACGATACTCGCCAGGTCTTTGAAGCACATAAGCAGCGGGTGATGTGTTTCAGAGCATGGTGGTGGGCTTTACTTGGAGGAGTTGCAAAGCGAGCAAGGAAGTGACTGCATATTCAATGTCACATCGAACAAGGGTGTAGGCGTACATCATACATCAGTTCGCCCAGCTCTTGATGATAGGAAAAGCCAATGTCTTCCTGTAGCTGTCAATGCTCTTGTCATGAGGAATCAAGAAGCTGGTGTCAGTATCCCAACCATGTGTAGATGGGAACATGGGATGTATGAGACAGTGGAGAGTTTGATGTAGTTGGCAGTCTGGTGGATGTCCAAGCCAATGTAGAGTGTAGATATTCTATGTCCATCCTTGGTACCATTGCCCAGGCTGTCAGTGAGCGTTGCTGTGGCACGTGGATTGGTGCTGGCAATTGCATAAAGTCATCAATCTGTCAACACAGGAGAATATTGATGCCATCAATTGAGCCACAGTATAGGTTCTGTTTATGTGTGGTACTCTTGAAGCCAAGCTCTTTGACTGGGAAACTGTTGATCCAGTGTTTGAAACTTGCGCCAGCCTCTGCATGGCCATGTAGCGCTTTCTAGGATGTGGAGGACACTTTCAAGGGTAACACATGCCAATCATGGTACCAGTTGTGGTAGGCTCAGTCAACTGCAATGTAGCATGCCTTAACAGGAGGAGGTGATTGCTGGAAGGCATTTGTAGTGTCAGCGAAGGTAACTGACATGCCTTCACGCATGGCGAGAGTGAAGAAGAGTTTCATTCCAGGCTGTTCAATACATGAAGCGTAGGTAGAGACATCTTATCGTAACCACTGTTCTGGGGGAACCACCAAAACATGATTGACACTTCCGCTTTCCGCTTGGTTTCACAACATTGGTCCATTGTATCCGACAGATCTGCCACTGTTGCTCAGGAGGAAGATCTTCCTCTTGACCAGTTTGCCAAAGACACCAGTTAGCATGACTGTCCAGCTGTTGGTTGTAGGTATCCTTCCACACAGTCCAGTTGATCTTTAGTGTGCAACATGTGAAGCCTTCAGCTGCTTCTCTTCATCAGTCATGAGTTGGTGTAAGATAGCATCAGGATAGTCTGCAATGATCTTGCTGATCCAGAGATGTGTAGGTCTGAAGTTGAGGAACACCAGCTCTTGTTGTTCCAGTGCCAGGGTCAGCTTAACGGTTTCTGGTGGTTCATCAAAGTTCTGACCTTCTTCATGAGAGACTCTACCAAGAAGACAGGCACATCCTTGATAACCACCACATAGGACTTGAGAAACTTCTTGCGGGCTGCAGCTCTTGTCATACCCCTGAAACCGTGATATATATCACTCAGGAAAGGTTAGGTCTTTATAGTCTGTCACACTGTAGAAATTTGCAAAATATTGGGTTTGGAGAGTCTAAATCACACAGGGTGACAGAGACCTTGTGCACATTTGACCAAGGTGTGTCCTGTCTGTGGCATCTGTTATTACACCAATGACTCGTGGTACATGTGCATTAGCCCCAAGAGGGGCTTGCGCACTTTGGTGGTAAGAAGCAATTCCAATCACCCGCAGAGGTGGTGCAACAGAGAGGACTGGGTCGGTGATTGCTCGCAGGAACTACTACACCACTCAGAGGAGGAGGGTGTTGGGGAAAGTGTATACCGTCACACTGACCACACTTACCATTAGTTCCATACTGTCCCTTTTTCTTTCTACTATCACCGTACCATTCTACTGACATTGCTCCACTGCTACTGTGCTACCCTGCTTCCAACCCACAGTCACACGGTCACTACACACCTACTCCATCACTTCTGCACTGGCATGGTCGTGATTCTTCCAGTCCCAAGACAATGTTCTTCTCTCTTTTCTGGCAGGGTCCCAAATTACCTCTCCTACTTCCCTACAGTCACTTTCACTGTCCTGCCATGAATCATGGTGCCCTTTTCTTCTGTGTAAGTAACTATATGGTGTGACATACCCCTGAGAGCTTTTGGCCCTGCAACCATGTTATCTGCCCTATGTTTCTACATGCACGATTCACTAACAGACAAATGCCAGTTATTGCGCCATAGATATGGTCCTTTACCTTTAGTCATTTGCAGCCATACCCCTTTGATGGTTGCAACTTAGATCCTAAGCTTACAGATTTCAGATTACGTTTCTAACATCATCTTAGAACCTTGCTTTGGTTTACACAACGGTTTCCTGATACAAGTGTCCGCTGGATTCTCGTAGTCTACCTGCTTCTGAGAATAGAGACTGACATCTCTGACTTCTCAAACAGTTCCCTGCTTTTGTGGATCACCGATTCACTAACAGCTCCTCTCCCTCTCTGTCAAGGATCCCTTCGTTCCTGGGCAGTTCCCAAGACTTCCTCCCCTATCTCCAAGCTGACTCTCTGATTGTACGATGGCTACTGTCGAAGGCTTGCAACAGGTTATGAGCAGCCCAAATGCGCATCTTCTCACGAAGGGCGATGTTTCTCCCTACACTCAGAGTGTCCATGCAAACATTACCACTGACTCCAACAAGGACTTTATTCGAGAGGATAAGAATGTGTCGATCGATGATGAATTACTCTCTACAATTTGTCAGACCAAGCAACTTCCAACCGCTCAATTCTTTTTCGACTCCAAACCATCTGCATATGCATCCTTCGAACATGATCACGATACCATGAGTATTGTTGTCAAACATCCTCAACTCCTCAGATCTAAACTCCTCTCTTGAAGATTTTGCCTCCCCAATGTTCAACCTGAACACTATTGTCAAGCCAGCCCAGAATACCTTCCGTCCTGGCTGGCGTACATCCTTTGCACGTGGAACTTGCCACTGTCTCACCCAGATCAGTGCAGCTCAAGGTATTGATCTTGAAGATACTACCGAAGTTGTCAATGCCATCGATGACGAATTGACAGAAATCCTACAACAGTACAGAATCTAAATCTACTGGTTGTATGGCTAGATCTAGCTACTGGTTGTAAGTTCCCCCTCTTCTCTTTATGTGGAGCAGTACTAGGAAACTGCCACTTTGCATCAGAGTGCTGTACACCCATTCAAAATGGAAAGTTCTTTCACCCCCACCCCCCATACACACGGAATTCGGAAAATGTTGGCTCCTAAAATTGTGTATTTACATCAAGATTCCGTGTGAAGCTACTTTTGCGAGCGAATTAGCTCCCTGTCTAATTTACTCACAAAAGACTTCACACTCCCCCCACCTATCCCTATTTTGCATGATACGTCATCTAAGAAACAACCTACAAAACGATGAAACAAAACTGATGGATTCCGTAGTAATAATCTATTTCATCTTCCTGCAACATTATTGAAGCTTAAACTTCCCTGTTGATGATGGAAACACTTCTCCCCCTTTTCCTCTGCCCCTTTCAGTCGATAAAAAGAGCTTCAGAGTTTCCTTAATTGGAAGATGGGGATGGATGCGCCATCACATTAAATGAGGAATGAGGGTTGATGGGAAAATTTCGAAAAAACGTCATACAGAGCTTTTTCAAGTTCAGCAATGTTGTAGCTAACTATTTCACAGATTCCAATGGCAGTGCCTTGAAAGAAGTTGTACAATTTAGTAGCTCGCAAAAATTGACAATTTGTGAAGGAATCCAAAAATCGAATGTGGGGTGGGTGTGAACTTTCGAATGTGGGGTGGGTGCGAACTTTGGGGGTAGGCATGCAAATTCATTTGGAATGGGTCTTATGGTTACAATGATTTGATTCACTCACCTCCAACCATGTCTACTCTTCTCAATCCACCATAAGATAAGGTAGCTAATATCATTGTGGACTGTTGAGCCACCCCTTGTTCCTGGGCTCCGGCTGCCATACCCTTTTTGTGAACATTTGGCCATAACCTTGTGAATCATCTTGGATATTGATCATCACATTCTGTGGATCAGAAGAGCTAGTAATATAGAAAATCCCAAATATATTGGTAGAGGTCTGAGTATGTCTGACATATTGTATGCTTCAAGGATCATGTGCATCATCGATAGCTCTCACACCACCAGTATGGGATGAGAGTGCCACCACCAGGGTGAAATAGATCAGTCAAAGAAATATTGATACAAAAAAGCCTTCTAAGGAATGGTATGTTCAGCTTGATATGTTCATATTCAAGAGTTTATAGTAATTATCTTGACAGCTTCTTGTTTAAGCATATGATTTTTTATTCAAAACAATGTTCTCTGTGTACAATTTCAAAAGGGTTGGCAACAGATACTTGATCTTTTAGAGAGCTAATTTTTTGGCACGGCATCACAGCCAACAACCATTTTACATTATGTTTTATACAGCTCTACACTGTATTAGGTAATCAAATGCTCTATGCTGGCATGACTTCTAATTAGGCCTTGAGGAGGCATTCTCGATTGTCACATATAATAGATACTTGTGAAGCTAGCTTTCTTGGTCAAAGTATCTAGCATTCCAATTGGTTTTGGCAATAAAGGATCCAAATGCCAAGTGGGGCCTCACCCCATGCAAGGGTATATGGTACAGACTTGACTAGCTTTTCCCAGTCGATTTAGGCCACTGCCTAGTAGTAGGTAAGGGTTAACCTTTGTTCATTGACTGAGGTGGGTACAGTCTATTTTATAATAATATTACTGTTCCTCGAGTCTTTGGGGTGTAATGAAGGGAGACTGTGCTGTAATAGTAGCAACCACTCTTAGCTGAGGTTCAATGAAAGATCACAGCTAGCAGATAGAAGGTAAACGCTCTCGTACTGTCTATACGAGGTACTGGTACTGTGCCTTCCTGCTGGCGCGAGAGCAGGCATAAACTAATATTTGTCCGAAAGAAACAAAAGGAAGTTTCATGTTTAGTGTATGTTCTTCAGAAGTCGATCGAAACTCTGCGCCACAAGCGAGCGGGACAGAACAGTGCTACTGTGCACATTACATACAGAGTTTACCACTACTGGTACGCGGAACATCTTTGCCCTGTGAAACTGCTATCAAGACATGCTGCTATGCTTGGTACACGAGTAAATAACAGTGTTGCGGAATTTACACGCTTCGAGCTTCGAGAGCCTGCATTCAATCCCAGTCGTTCGGTGTTGGTGTTGGTGTTGTTACAAACAACAATTCACAATCAAAAGTAAAGCAAAAGCAAAACAATCAGCGGCTAGTAGAGTTTGTGTTGACATTGAATTACAAGAGCAAGCAAAGAGAAATGTCGTCATCTTCTAATCACTCCAGCAACCCGAATTCATCGAAGCCACGCCCCATTCACCAGTTGCATCGTGAGCTACGGTCACAACCAGACGAGGCAGAACCTTCTCTCTCATACGAACAAGAGTCTTTTCTCATGGGGCGTGAAGACGATGTAGAGGATGAATTTCATCGACGGTTGCAAAACACCAGACGAGACAGTGGAGGCAGTTTTTGGAGAACTGAATTTGGTGGACCATCGTTTAGTAGCATGAGTATGAAACAGAGACAAGATAGCACAGCAAGCATCAGCGAGAGGCGGGGCACTAGCAGTGGAAGATTGGCTGTGGCTCTTCAAATGGGGACTTCTGAGCAGAATGAGTCTACGGTGAGTGCGAGCAATGAATGCATTTAGTGATCGCTGAATTCGCGCAGACCGTATCCAGAATTCCTGCAAACGAGTTTGAACGCCTTTATCTAACCCATACTTCTCCCTCACAGCAAAAGCCTTCTCCCTCGCAGCAGAAACCTGCTAAAAAGCAGCAAAAGGACCCTGTTGCCCAGACCAAAGACAAGAAAATAACTAAACAGCGTTCAAATGATCGTCGACACAAAATCGAGGCACAGAATTCAGATATCGATCTTGGCCACGTTGAAGACTCGTCAGCTCCATTGTTAATCCCACCGACGGAAGGTTCAGTTAGCCGCTCCTCCAGTGATCATTCGGGTTCTCTTCTCTACGGGAAGACATTGCATCCACCTCGAAATGGAGTTCTGTTGGGCAAATCATCCTCGTTAATATTTCCAACAGGTGTCGAAGCACCGGAGGAGACCCCACCAACGAAGACGCGGGAAATCAACCTCCGCCTGGACCAATGCGAGACGATTCGATGGCCGATAAAGAAAAAACTCATTCTAGAGAACATGCAATTGAGTGCCGCGGACATCCCAGTTCAATATCTATTTGGGACCCCCTTGGGAAACACGCTGCACAAACTATCACTTGCAAAAAATAGACTTTCTTCGATTCCAGTCAAGCTGGTGCAATGTTTGCCAACCCTGAAGCACTTGGATTTGTCACAGTGCGAGTTGGTAACATTGCCAGAGGTATGGAATCTGGGGCAACTTCGGAAATTGAATTTGAGCCACAACAAATTGACTGACTTCCCAGATGAGGTAAGGAAATTGTCTCGCTACTTTGAAAAAATGTTTATTGAACGCCACTAACGTGGAATTAACTATCACAGACAATGCTCGAAGGCCTTCCCGAATTGCAAGACCTGAACATGTATGGCAACAAGGTGGCGGAAATCATCGTTCCTGGAAATCCCAAGCTACTCTCCAAACTCGAAATTCTGAACCTGGGGTACAATGATTTGACGTACCTTCCTGATGATTTGGACCAAATTAAATCGCTTCGAACGTTCAAAGTCATGAATAACTTTCTGGAAAAGGTCCCCATGCGTGTGTGCGAAATGGACTTGCGTACTATTGATGTCTCCAGCAATCCTGTCATTCAACCGCCAACCGAAACATGTGAACGTGGTATCTGCAGCATGAAACGGTACTATCACTGTCTAAGAGCGGAAGAGCAATCAAAGCATAAGCGCATGGAAGAAGTACAACGGAAGGTCATGAAAAAGAGGGGAGCACAGAAAAGCAAATTTTCTCGATTCTTTTCTGGAAGCAAATCAAGCATGGGTGGGTCGGGATCTAGTAGCAAGAGCTTTTCAGAAGAGCAATCGACACCCTCCTCACGTACTGGTACGAGTGCTGAGGAGCCAATCATCTTGCCCAGCAAGGCTGAGAACAAAGTTCTTGCTCGGGCAAGGAGTATTTCCTTTGACGAAGGCATGGCCAAACATGACGATGAAACGGAAGTGCCTTCTATGAAGTCTGAGAATCCTTTGGTTGTTGCATATTCGTCATCTTTAGATTTGAAGGTAGCCTCCGCTACTGACTCAGACTTACTCAAACCTGAAGATGCTGTCGTAAACGACACGCTAAAAGTTATTTTTGTCGGTATGGCCATGACTGGAAAGACTTCCATGATCAAGCGTCTCATCGAAGGACGAAACGCCGTGATTCCTCAGAGGGATGACCGTACGATTGGTGTCGACATCTACGAATGGGATCCGCACAACAACACAGATCGACCTCACGTGGATACTCGCATCGAGATCGAGGACAAGGCCCTAGCCAAGGATGTTGATGTCAAGTTTAGCGTTTGGGATTTTGCCGGTCAGCATGTGTACCATGCAACTCATGAACTTTTCTTCTCTCCACATGCACTATATGTTGTGGTATGGGACATGGGAGCGACCAACCAGGCGACTCATCGACGAAAGTCCAGCGCACAAGATCGGGGCGCTTTTAGCTTGAACTACGACTCCTCTGACGAAGAAGATGATGACGATTTTGTAGCAGAAGAGGAAGCGCGACGTGCCGATCGAGCTCTCGAAAGAGATATCGACGAGAAAGTGCAATTCTGGGTTGAGTGCGTCCAGTCGTGTGCACCAGGAGCTGCGATCTTACCAGTTGCATCATTCGACGATTATTTCAGTAGCGACAACAGCGAAGAGGCAACAAGAAGATGTAGAATATTGAAAGAAAGGTTGGAGAAGCACGAGGAACGGCGACTAGCTGGTATCAAGGCAAGACTGGAAGAGTACACAGCTGAGAACAGAGCGAATGACGAAGCAGCTCATCGTCTAAGAAAATTGATGTGCTCGTATACGAGGCCGAAGATCATTTTTGGCGGAGAAAACAACAGTGTCATTCGGGTCAGTGGTACAGAGTACACTGGTTTTGATCACTTAACTCAGAGGATAGTGCGGCTGGCGACCGGCACAGAAAAAGCAGGATACAAATACCCAATTTTCCGTGGTCATGTCGGAGCACGTATTCCCCGTATGCGTTTGGAGGTTCGAGACGCAGTCCGGGAAATGCGCGACAAGTTCAAGGTGGTGGAATGGGGTTATTTCATTAACAAGCTTCGAGATCAAGGTCTCTCGAACGTCGAGGATATCGGTGATGCGTTGCACTTCCTAACGAACACTGGAGAGCTCTCTTATTTTGGAAATGTTTTAACCGAGCGTTCTCGTGATGTTGCTGGGAATGCCAAAGTTTGTACTGTCCGGAAAGGAGAAGGGCATGACGCAATGGGAGATGGCAGGTTAGAGGATGATTTCGTCGTCGTAGATGACGATGATCTTGACGATTACGAACAGAATGCTGTTCTGTCTATCGATGATACGAGCGCAAGTCTGACTGCACCCACCACACAAAATGATGACGGATCTCTCTCGACTCTCGATGAATTCAACTCTTCTAGCCTTTCGCAGTATGTTTTCTTGAATCCCAGATGGCTTGTGGCTGCTGTGGCTTGCATACTGCGTCATGACTTGGACCGCGAGATTCGAGAGACGCGACGTTCATTTTCGACCGAAAGCAGAGGTGAGAGCAATGTCTACGAGGGCAATCTGAACTGCCCAGTTATTACAGCCGAAGACGCCATGATGCTTTGGCAAGCGAAGAGGTTCACGAAGAAAGCGGCTGAACGAGCACAGGAATACTCGAACAACACGAAGACGACTCCGTTTGTCTTTCTCCAAAGACTGTTGGTGCGATTTGGTGTGTTCGTTCCCATCGATCTGAGCATAGAAAAAGCTTTCCTAGGAGGAAAAGAGTACGCGAAGGCTGTTGACGAACCCGACGAGCCGCCAACAAGTGTGATCGAACTCAATAACACCCAAACTCCAGACTCGCATTTCTTCTTCTTGCCTAGTTTGCTGGGACCTGGAGAGCCTGCCGAAGCGTGGACGTACAAGAACACTGACAGCTGGAAGACAACACTGTGTCACTCGATTCTCTTCCCTGACGGAGTCCCCCCAGGTTTGATGGAGAGAATAACTGCTGCAGTACTCAGCACGGTCTACGCCGTGTCAAAAGGATGTGAACTGTTGGTGCACACAGGGCTCCATGCAAAGGGAATAAAAGTTCTTGACGGACCTCTTCGCGTGAAGGAAATCTTGTGCTGGAGAACTGCTTTCTTCCTTAAACTTGGCACCGAGGTGAAAAACGACAAGGGAGAGCTGAAGGAGAGCATCGTCGAAATCTTTGCTCACCTGGTTGACCGCGAGTCTCACCTGTGTGTCGGATCCGACCGCATGGGAGCTGGAATGAGGCGTCTAGTTGTTAGTGCGAAGGGTCAAGTTGGCGATGGAGGGAGAAAGATCTGGAATGGTGGTTACATGCTAGTTCTCAAGTCAGTTGGGAAGATAATGTCCGAGTATGGTGGGCTTGAGTATGAAAAGCATGGATTCTGTCCCGAATGTATCTCAAAGAAAGCTGTCAGCGAAGCTAGTTCCTGGGATTGGTCGGTCATCCGTGAAGCTGCACAAAATGGTGAAAGCGGAATGCGTTGTCACCACGGGCACAGGATCGATACTCGGCTGATCACTGGGCCGGTAGATTCTTTGGCCAGGCAGAATGTGCAGGTTGGTGTTAACCCTGTCAAGTTTGCCGAAAACGACCCGGTTGTCCACGTCAACGACATCCTACGCGGAATTGTACTTGTTGGTTTATGGGATGGCAAGGCTCGAAAAGTAGTACGTGTCGGGTCTGGTTTCGTTGTCGACAAGAAGCGTGGCCTCATCGTTACTGCAAGTCATACTCTAATGAATATCTGGGGAGAGAAGAGTACCCCATTTGGCGAGAACTATTATGGCCTTCGAGAAGGCAAGGTTGTCATCGGCATCATCCCGCGTCAGAAGGACGCAGAGACAACAACAGACACCGAAGCTGTCTTCCGATACTTTGCCAAAATCGTCACCAAGGATCCAAGCATTGACGATAAGGGAGAATGCCATTTGGATGCGTGCGTTCTGCGAATTACAACAAGGATGGAGGAAGATGTCGGTGGCAATGGGGATGAATGTGGTGATCAGCCCGAAAGGCTGTTACTCAACAACCCCGACGCCCTCAAGCGCGAGCGACTGCAACAACTTAAGGTAACTGACAAATGTGAGCTGGACGAACCCGTACGAATCCTGGGTTTCAACCAAGGTGGTGAGGGTCTTCTTGGACCAGGCGAAAGCCTCAATCGTTATTTTGACTTCGCAAGAGGGTATGTTTGCAAAAAGTTTGCCAATGGACAGGAAAGAGAGGGCTATTTGCGTCACCGTTTCAAACCCCGCGAAGAGATCGTTGTTATCTGTCCGACTATTGGTGGCCACAGCGGCGGACCGTGTGTGAACCAGCAAGGAGAAGTTATTGGAATCTTAAGCAGAGCTGATCCAGCTGAAAGGCAGCGATGCTATCTCGTTCCTTCCTATGAATGGAAACACCTTGTCAAGCAGGCGAAGAATACATATTAGCCTGACTTTCCTTTGTAATGATAACTACATATAATTGTTATTATTAAAGGCTTGTTTGCGGTTTAACAGCATCATAACATTGCGGAGTCCAACATCCATATTCTCTGCAGGAATTTTTGTCTGAGGCAGTCTATATCGCACCAGTACGCTGTAGCTTGTCCAAGGCTTTCCACTGGCGAATGGGACTAACCAGTGAATTTGCTGCACTTGCGCCAGACAGGGCAACTGCTGGGACACCGATTCCGGGAAATACCCCGTCCCCTGCAAGGACAAGCGTCTCGTAGGGAGTGCTCCCATCCTTTAGGTAGTCTTCAGTCGCAGCACCGTATGTACCCATTGGACGTCGAAGAAACCGTTCATGTGTTATGGGAGATCCAACCAAGTCTAGAACAACACGTTCTCGAACGTCTGGTATGATGCTCTCGATTGCCCGCCATAGGACGGCGCTCCGCTTCTCCTTGAGCTCCAAATATTCAGCAGAGCCACGCTTTATGCCCTCCCACAGTGCATAAGGTTCGTTGCCGGCTCCGTACGCGTGGAGGACCATGAAGCCTGTAGGAGCTAGTGACTTGTCAATAACACAAGGATTAGAGACAGCAATCATGTTGAGTTCGCCACACGGTCCATCCATGCTGGATCCGTCGCCACCAAGAGAGCGGTCCATCACGGTATAATGCGCTTCCATTTTTGATAAGTCCAACCCATTCGCTTTAATGGCAACATGAAGGTGCAAGAAGGAGCCTGTCATTTCTGATGTGTCACATTTAAAAATCAAGGAGTCCTCAGTCTCATCAATAGGCCGACTCTCGGTTAGAATAAAATTGACTCCACCTTCCTGAATCCACGATTTTCTCGCTTTGCGTTCTCTCTGCTGGGGCTGAGGGATGAAACCGCCGAGGATTTTACGCGCCTTTTCATTCTTAATTAAATTGTTCAAGGACCACACTGGTGCGTTGCAAATGACGCCTTCTTTTGCAATCACCTTTTTCCCACCTCGTAGCGTCAAACCAGTAACCCTGGCCCCATCGAGGCGTGTATCAATGCACTCGACATGACTTCGCAGATTAACTTTCGAGTCGTTTTCTCCTTGCTCCACGCCGTGTACTAAAGCATCTATTATCGACCCAAGGCCACCGCGGGGGTAGTCAAGAGCTGCCCCTGGTCGATGCATGTCAAATAAAACATAGGCCATGGCAGCCGCAGATGTGCGAGACGCTGGGAGTCCGGAAAGGGAGAATGCCAAAGCATCCAACCAAGATCGCAACCAAGGATCCGTCACTTTGAAAATGGGTCCGTCCATATAGGGGCGGAAGGTTCCTTGTGTCAATTCTTCCCCTTGTTTGATAATATCGAAGAGCGCAGGGAGGTATCGAAGCAAGGGAATCAAAGCAGACTTTCCAGATCTCATTGCCAATGCCGGAATTCCGACTGCGCCACTAACAAGTCCTTTAGTGAGCCGACGAATATCCTCAAATTCTCTCAGGGCGTTTTCACCTCCAAACTGTTGCAATGGTCCTTCTTGAAAGAGTCCTTCACCCAAGTCTATCTTCCACCGGACCTCATTCTCCTTTCCTGGATTCTCAATCATGCCCCAACCCTCATACGGGATCCACTCAACTGATTGACCCACGGCATCAAGAACCTGTCTCAGTGGATTGTATGGTGGAGCACTGCAGCCCAAGACAATGGTTGGCCCAGAGTCGAAAGTAAACTTCGTTCCATCTGGCGCCACTCTCTCAAATGCGTGGGCACATCCTCCAGCAAGATAGTGCGATTCGTAAATGCCCACTTTCTTACCGTACACTGTGTTGAGGATGGCTCCTGCACAAAGACCGCCGATCCCGGCACCGACAATGGCAATATCCACATGTTCGGTATCACAGTCGTCGTTGTCACCAGTAGTATCTAATTCAACTTCCTGTGCACGTCCTGCATCAGTCGCCTCATCGTTTGAACTTTGTGTTTGATCGTCTATTACTAAAGCATTGAATTCAAGTGAAATATCATCCCCATTGGAAGTGGCTGACGACGTTTCAACAGAGTGCCTCGGTGGCGCTACTTTGCGTTCGACGACTGAAAAATCATCCGTACGTGTACTTGCACGTGTATTTGCACGTGTACGCGCAACCGAATCATCTGACAATGACGATCTCAACTTTTGCAACCGGAGCTGGCTCTCCGTCAGTGTCACCTGGTCCATCACAGAAGGATAAGGATTGATCAGTGACGAAGTAGAAATTAGTTCTTCTTCTTCGTCTTGCATCATTATTTGATGATACTGCGCAGCCAATGCTTCCACCTGTGGGAGTGCTGTTGGATCATGCGTTGCTTGCATGACTTCCTTATCCAGCTGATTTGAAATTTCTTGCAAAGCATCTCTTTGCGACGGCAGCAGTGATGGCTGTGGTGCCATTCTTGATTCATGCAAGAGTCTGGAAAGTTCCCCGACAACGCTCTCAGCCTCATCCGTGGAGGAATCTTTGTCTGCACATTGTTGGAATGCCATGACCGCTTCGTCGAGCATGTCACGAATGGTGTGATCGGGGCCATTATCAGGCATTGCCCATCTGGGAGCAAGAGCGGATTGGTGGAGCTCTGTCATCGTCATTTTTGTCGGTTGCAATGAGGAGCTTTGGAAGCAACGAACTGGCACCAAAGCAAGAAGCACCAGAAACATGACATTGTAAATAGAACGCCGTGGTAGGGCTGCATGTACATGAACATGTAGTCTTTCCGTCATCGTGCTTTGAAGACGTATCGATATCTGTAGCGAGGGTACATGTACATGTATGGATACCGTAGAGAGTATCAATCTTCAATCTTTTCTCATGCATGAGCATGATGATGTGTTCGAATGTGTGTGATGTGTGATCGCTATGGAAATCGGGAATCTGGAATCTGGCATTTGAAAGCTGAAATCGGCCAAATCTGAATGAGTATGTGATGTTCAAAAAGTACAACGTACCGGTACCGGTATACCGTACTCCAGTACAACGTATCGGTACTTGTCGTACCTACGAAGTAGTCAGACTCTTGGTGGTGGCGCGCGTGTCAACGATGCCACCTCCGGGACACCCTACAGTAATATTGCACTGCTACGACACTCATCGTGCTATCCATACTCGCCGAGTACATAAAAGATATGTCAGATTGCGGTCAGTACGTCGTAGCGATGACGGTTTCAAGTACGTGGTGTCAAGATCTGAGTTGTGCAATGCGGTCACAAGCAATCCCATTGAACCACCAACATATTCGAACATCACAGACTACACTCATACTTTATACAATCAATTCAACATAAACACTATACAATGAAGTTCTCTGCCGTCGTCGCTGTCCTTGCCGTTTCTCAGGCTGCTGCCTTTGCCCCATCCCAGGGTGCCTTTGCTCGATGTAAGTCACTGTACACCTCTCCTTCAAAATATCTGATTTCCGAATGAAATTATCTTTGACTGTCCGTTATGTTATTCGACATTCGACATTCGACACTTCAACGCTAACCTGTTCGCCGCGTAATCTATTATAATAGCCACTTCTCTAAACGCCGAGACTTCTCGAGGTGATTTCCTCGCTCAGATGGGTACCGTTGTAGCCGCTTCGGTCCTTATGCCAGGAACCGCAAGTGCCGCCAAGTACGGTGGTTTTGGTGCCTCTCCTTCCAATGTGATTGACCCCAAGGACGCCATTATCGATGAGGATATTCTCAAGTCAGGTTCTGTCCAAACAGCTCTCCAATCAGTCAAGGGATACCTCGGAGGCGTCCGATCCATGAAGGACGCCTTGTCCAAGAATGGTCAAGTGGACGTGGGTCCATTTTTGCGCAAAGAATATGATTTTGTCAAGTTGCGAGCTGATTTAAATACCGTCAACACGGCCTTTGACGAAGATACACAAAAGGGAACAGACCGTTTGATTCGCAACATTATGCAAGACATTACGGAACTCGAGACTGCCAACCGTCAAAAGGACGGAATCGCACGATCGGAACGTCGTCTGGAGATTATGAATGGCAAGTTGGACAAGCTTGCCAAAACCTTTGAAGACTATTTGGCCTTTTCAGTATAGAAAGACTGCCCTTGAGAGGTAGATAGTCTAGAGATACTAGACTACCTAAACCCTGGGATTCTAGGAGCAAAGTAAAGTTAGAAAAAGCGAGTTTCGCAACCACTCTCATCCCCTACTACAGTGTAGTATACTGAGACAACAGGTACACTATGAATTTGATGTGGCATCACCCGAAAATTGGGGATAAGCTGTTTGAGACCATTCTGGGTTGATGCAGACCACGATTGACTAGGAAGTTTGTTAAATTTGGTTGCCGACCTTGATTTCTTTCAACAACCCGGTCACTACATTATCACCTTTGTGGAAACGGAAGGCACGATGTGGACTGTTTGTGAAGTGAAAGTAAACCTTCCGTTTGCGACCACTGCTTCGAGGAAAGGTGAGCAGCGCGAGGCGAGCTACCACAAACTATGCGATCTTGAAAAGTAACAGTATGAATTAGTAAAACATATTTAAAGGCAACATTCTCCTTGTATGTCCTCCGCTTGCTTATAATTTTGCGGGCAGCACAACGGGAAAACTTGGCGAAAGGCAGGTCGCTTTCTTTCCTTCAGCTCACCCACCCCGCCTATCTGATGACGGAATTCGACCGCTCCACTTGCGTCTTTATGGTGTCCTGGTTTCTGTGGAATTCAGTAAGTCGCATTCTCACAAGGAGTCGGAACAGAACGGTGCCCGGATGTCCTATTGTCTTTTCCACCACGAACATTCATTTTTCGAGCTTCAACAACCGCTCTGCCGACTTTGATAAACTTTGATTCATAACGGGGCATCGCAATATTAAGGCAGCTCATGACCTTTGCTTGCTCAGCTGCCCCAGTGAGCACCACAGTATTGTCGGGTGACAGAATGCGACCGTTCTGCTTGTGAATCTCGTGGATGATGAAGTCAACAGCGGCCTTTCGACTACCGCCGAAAGCAACAGCGATCTTTCGATTTCCGCCGAGCTCAGCAAGTGTGATTTTCACAAGGTTTTGGAAAAAAACGTTACCTGGATTTGTATTTGTACCCTTCGTTCTTCCACCAAGAACATCCGTCAGTCGAACTCCTGCAATCGCTCCGCTGGTTGTATCGTGCAGTGAATTGTAACGGGAAATCGCGGCGTTAAGGCAGCTCATGACCTTCGCTTGCTCAGCTCCCCCCGTCAGCACCACTGTACTGTAGGGTGACAGAATGCGACCATTCCGCTTGTGAATCTCGTTGATGATGAACTTAACAGCGGCCTTTCGTTTTTCGCTGCTGAGCTCAACAGCGGCCTTTCGATTTTCGCCGAAATCAGGAAGGTGGGTTCTCACTAAATTTTGGAAAAGAATATTACCTGGATTTGTACTTGCACCCTTCGTTCTTCCACCAAGAACATCCGCTTTTCGACCTGCGATCGCTCCACGCGCTTTAGACTTTGAGGCAGGAACAGACACAGCCACAGGAAAAGAGGCTGGAGTGGTACGGCGTGATTTGCCTCCTTTTCTTCCTATAAATGCAGCAGGACGGGAGTTGGTGACCTTCTTTTGGACTTCATCCGTCTCGTTTACTTGATGTCCCTCGTCAATCGCCTCTCCTGCACGAGGTTCCCGTGATTCGCCTCCTTCTTTTCCTATAGATGCAGCAGGACGGGAGTTGGTGACTTTCTTTTGGACTTCATCCGTCTCGTTTACTTGATGTCCCTCGTCAATCGCCTCTCCTCTACGAGGTTCCACTGCTTGCTGTTCTGGAGCATGTTGATTTGGAGCTACCAGATGGGGGTAGTAGATATGTGCGTCACGTAGTTTGTAGAATCCGCCACCCAACCCTGGGTACCACCTAATCGCGTTGGGGGAATTGCATCTGTCAGTGAAGGATCGCTTCGCCCCACCTTCATCTTTCTCTTCCTCTACTTCATCATCTGAAGCATCATCACCTTGATGATAATTCACGTCGACAGAGCAATCATCTTCCTCGTTCGCGTCGGGGCAATTGAGTAGTGCCTCTCTCAGGTGCGAGTTATCAAACTTGACAACACCAAAATATCGCGTCGGATAAGGCACGTTGTCAACTTCGACAGAACCGTTCCTACCAAGCAGCTTCTTCTTCTTGCGTGGGGTTTCTTGTAGAGTGGGGTGATGATGCATCAAGACATGTTGTCGTACAAGCGTCCTCTCGAGACTACGCCTACTAAATCGTGGATTCGTCATGTTGCGAATAATGATTTGTTGCCAGATTTGTAGATCAAGATGGATCTTCAAGTTTGCACCCCCCTTCGTTCGTTTACGTATGGATCCACGTATAGGTTTCTATGGAATGAACTTCTGAGGGGCCTTTGTCGAACCTACCTGGTACTGTACTCGGAATACTGTACTCCAGGTCCGCCTTTGAACGACGCAATGTTCTGCATCGCAATGGGAATGGGCAAACAACAGGTTGAAGAGCGATTCAAGGCACTCATAGCTATCAAAAAGGAGCTTGGAATCTTGGGCAAGTCATCATTTGTGAATTCAATCCGTGACATGATTGAATGATTCATCGCATAGAATACAAGAATCCCTTTGGAAGTGAGAGAATCAATCGTCATGTTCAACTCTTGGATCCAGCCAATCAAGACAACTACGTGTACCACATACGTATTCCCTATAGACATGGTCAATTGTTGCATACTGTTTCACGCGTATTCGCATCAGGGATCAACTTTCTCCGTTGAAACCACCTGACTCTGATCCAACTCACGTCCACAATACTCTTTTCAAGTTCTGTCGACTTGAGTCGAGGAAAAACAACAATGGCTGGATTTTCACGGTTGTAACTCTTGCCAACAGCAACTGACAAAGCAGCAAGGATATCATTTCGGAAACAGTAGAAACCTTGGCCAAAATCGTGCTTGCCTACCGAAGGGTCCAAACTACTTTAAGTATTTGTATGCCATGCCGCACCTGTGCTTGTGCCATGGCGCCTTGCTGGGTTCGAAAAGACTTTTCGTCGAGCTTGTTTTGAACTACGACGAGTGGCAAGGGGGAAAGGATGATATTGATGAGGACATAGTCGTGCAGTGAAAACATCACGCCAGCTGCAGCATTCCAGATGTCCAGCATACTGGAATCAAACGTTCATCAGGATAGGATAGGATACGTACAGCATAATCGCGCCTGTGTGCTCAGCTTGGCAAGTAGCGATCTGGATGATTTTGTTCCTAGGGTTTGTATAGGTATGTCTAGCGGTTCCCAAGTCATGATCTGGGTTGAACGTCGGCCCTCTGACAGTGTCTCAGCTTGGGAAGACCAGCAGCGTGAGTCGTAAAGAGCTTGACTCCACAATCATGTACGTCGTGCAAGTACTATGCCTAGATCTCTTTGATCAACACTACGACTTGCAGGCTCACTAGGAGAGTTAAGCATGTATTAGTCTCTAGTTGGCGTGTGTCAGTTGTTCTAGCCCCGCTACATGGCGTGAGTGATTGTGAGCCATGTGGTGGTTTGAGAGCGTCCGCAATGGGAGGTGTTCTTAATTCTTGTGGAAGACCATTTGAGAAATGGTGACAGAAACAGAATTGCTGTCAGCAGGGCTGAAACTAACAGAGGTCTGCGGACCGCTCGACAACAGGGACCTTTTGGCTAGCGGAGGAGGTGAATTTGGTCGTTGATTACAAACTGGTGGCGTTCGAAGGTCGCGCCCTGGCTCGCCGGTTGACTCTTCTAGACAAAGGCCCAGCGATCCGAGACTCACTTCAGATTTGCCTCGTGGTAGACTCGAGGTGGAACCATGCTCGGCATCTCTTCGGCCCAATGAACTGAAACTACCAAACGACTTTCGTTGTGACTGTCCGGAGAATGGGGTCATCACGCGTGGCGTAGAGCATGAGAGGGATAGACCTTCTTCATGAACAATATCCATGCCGAACAAGCTGGTGGAAGAAGCTTGATTAGAGGTCAAAGAGGTCGTAGACGCGTGACCCTTTTCCTCTTCAAGCGTACAGGACGAGCGACGTTGTTTCACTCGGCGTTCGTGGTGGATTGAACTTTGATGATCCTTCTTGCTCGGGCTTGGTTTAGACATGGGGAATGCCAAAACGAATTCTTCGTCGTTATCGCTGTCACTCAACGATCCGGTCTCGGCGTCGACAGCTTCCGCCCGGGCGTCAGCTTTCATCATTTCCGACAAGTAACCGCCGGACCTCGAAGGCGTCATGACTGATTTCGTTTTGATTTCTGGCGCTTGAACGCCTTCGTCAAACATGGTTTCCTCGGTGTGGTCCTTCGATACACGATTATCTCGTCCGGTCTCCATGAGACAGTCATCTAGCTCAACGAAACGCGGCGGTGGACAGCCAAGAGTCTGAGGGCGGGCTGGGCTTGCTTCAGGACTTCCAACAGACAGAGCCAAAGAGTGGCAAGAACTTCCGTTCATCATGTTCAGGACAGGAAGCGGTCTCGCCGGCGTAGCTTGGTTTGCAGGGGTGGGCGTGTGACCTGTAAAGCCCTGAAGAATGTTATCCATCATTCGGTCCACATCGTCGTCGTGGCGCAGAGGAGACGGAGTAAACGAGAAGCCGTCCCCAGCAATGCTTGATGGGAACTCAGGCAGCCTAGAGTTCAGGGCGCGTCTAGCGCTTAGTGGTGTCCTCGGGGTCAACGTGACGCGTGGCAGTGGAGTTCTTGGGGAGGGAGACGCATAGGATGATGCCCCTCCTTCATTTTTTGGCGTGTTGTGCTCTCGTGAGCTCTCCATGCTGGCTGAACTGCTTACATCCTTCGATGGTGTAGAAGGATGCATCAAAGAGCGCGATGACACCGGTATACATGGCGACAAAATCAAGCCATCTGCGTCTTCTCGACCATCCAGCGAGTGCAGCATCTTTGAAAGGCCTGAGTGGAAAGGTGGGCGTCCTACAAGAGGCAACTTCATCGGGGAAGGTCCCTGAGAAGGCCCCTGCTGCGACGATGTTGTTGAAAGTATAGTCAACGGAGCATGCCTCGGAGAGGACTTATTGGACGTACAGGGGGTCCTCACTCCCATGGAACCCGAAAGCGAACCACTACCGTTTCGCTGTATCGATCCCCCTGGAGACGAATTGTATACCGAGAACGAGGATGCCCTAGGTCGACATACATTTTGGTTTGGGAGCTTGGGAGGGCTAGTTGCCAGATCTTCCCCTTTGGCTACTGGAGAGTGAAGTGAGAGCCCATTCATTGTCAACACATCGTTTGCGGTTGTCGGCATAGGAGAAAGTCTGGGCGGGGAGAAGTCTTGTTCACCAAAAATTTGGCAGATGGTGCCTTCGTGGTCTCTTTCCGATGCGCCCGGTGAGCTAATTGAATTCGCTCTCCTTTTGCGTGACCCAGATTGCCCTTTCACACGAGCTGGCGAGGGGCTACATACGACAGGCAGCATGGATTTTCGAGGCATCAGCTTGAAGGAAGATGAACCCAAGGTGACGGGAACAGTTCGATCAAAGAGACTAGGGACTCTCCCGTCACCGTGCTTAGCATGAAGAGGTGGCGACGGTAGCATATTCTCATCCTTGGCGGCAGAAGAATTGGGTGTTTCAGTGATAACGACAACATTCATTGGAGGTCCAAAATGATTGAGTTTTGGTGGATCAGAATCACTTTCGTCGAGGTTTCGAATTCTTCTCTCATGGTCCTGTCTGCCCCTTTGCTCATCCTCCCCCGGCGTCGCGATAGCTAGGTCGCCTTTGAGATACATGATCGCTCTGGAGCTGGAGCCTTGGCAGAACTAGGCTTGCTAGCTGGAGACCTACAACGAGATTCAACCGGACAAACGTCACAAATATTCTCTCGCCTTTTCTGTCAGCTGTAAGCTGTGAGTCCTTGCGTTCTGCTCGAAGAATGACTTTGCTCCTCCCTTGATTTCTCAGATTTTCGTAATAATACTCTTTGGCCTCGGGGTCCTGATTATGTGATCAATCAACTCAATAACAGGACAACCTTTGATTGGATCGAAAGTTGCAGTGAATACAAACTTTCTGAAGCAACCCTTTTTTACTTTGTGATGAATTCCTTTTCTTCGTCAACTGTTGCAACCAATCCCCGCGTTGCATCGATGTCACCGCTACGACTGCATTGCCAATCACAAGCAGCTGCTTCCGAAACCGAAAAATCAAAAGTTCTCAGCGTCTAAACAAAATATTGTCTTTAACGCTCGTTTAACATCACTGGTTCTCACGAACGACATTGTAACGGATGCCAAAGACCTAATAAGAAAATATCGAACAGACATTGTTTAACGTTTTGCAACGGTAGAAAGATGGTCGGACAGCTGAATTTGCACTCCATACTGATATTATGGAAGGTGTCTGACATAACTGTTGAAGTTGTGTCAGCATTTGTGTTGGATAGTTCCGAGTACGTAATCAGGTCGAGATTCGAAGCCGGTCCGCCTGTATCCGGGTACTACTTTAGTTCGTCAGGGAACAACCGAAGAACAGCGGTGGTCCGAAAACATGTTTTCGACGAAGCCTGTGGTCTGTGGTCCAGCTGTTGGTTCCAATCTTCCCAGCTCTCTCTCTCTCTCTAGGCTTCCATTACTATTCCATGGGGGCGCCACGAAGGCGCTGCACCCCACAACGAGCATACTGGTACCATAGAAGGAATGGAAGAAAAGATGATGCAGCAACAGGAAAAAGTATGGGTGGACAGACCTGCATACATTGGCAGATGATCTGGATCTAGGCATTCATTTAGGGGCAGTGTCACCAGCTTTTCGACATTTCATGTTTTCATGTGACACACAAAGGCCATACTATATTATCTAACACTATGGTGGGTGGGTGGGGTTAGAGAGAGAATCACTGATCTGACACTGCGTACAACATGGTTCGAGAGTAACAAGAACTGAGCTTTCCGTTCAGGACCCTGAGGTCGAGAGAGAGTTTTAAGTGCATCACTTCTGACAACAGATGTTTACTTTTTCTTCTTCTAGCATCTGCTTCCATCTGCTGGCAGAAGGATTGTCTGGAATGACACACCTATTCGGTAAAATTGGGCCCACAACATTCACGGCGACTGCAAACAGTCTTCGTGAATTCACTTGCTGCATTCCACACTTCACTACCAGTTTCTGTTGGATTGGTGGTAAAGGAGCCTAACTAGGTCAGTCTTAGTACCAATGTGTGTCTCCGTGATCCGGGTGACACACAAAGGCCATAGGCCAGAGGCAAAAGGGGTGGAAGAGGGGACAAGAGGCAGGAAGCAGACTGGTGGATTTCTTGTGTTGTTAGGTCGGTCAGAAGGTGTAGGTGCAACCACGAAGCATGACAGGGGACAGGGGAGTCATCAAGGGGACAGCTTGCACATGGAGGTAGCGGAAATTGCTGTCTGACCGCCAGCGGCCAATGAGCTGGACAATGTTGGGGTCCACACGGGCACAAAGAAGAGCTATTGCGCCACTTGCTCCAAGAGAATGAGCATATTATTGGGGGAGGAGACAAGGAGTTGGTCAACAGAGGCCTGAATCAGTGTTGTAATGCTTGTTGAAGGGATTCGGTAGAGTTTTCCACCAAAAGTGCGCCAGTAAGCACATAATGGTGTTTCAGGGGTGCAAAATGCCGTCGCAAGTGGATGATGCGGCATGCAAGGGCACACACTGCACAAAAGAGCGGATTTCCACTCTTTCCATGTCCAATTTTCTTGCCAGCAACACAATTTTTCTGGGTCGAAAAATGACAATAGCAAAGGTTGCACTCATTAATTCAGCCTCAGAAGCTGTCAGAAGTGGGGGATTTTGTGTAGCCACCAATGTACAGTTCCACATCTTGCAAACGAAAAGGCTGATATCCGTCCCCAGTGGTTAAGCAATAATCACTGGGGCGCATAAGAGAGAAATTGGCAATAATGCAGAGATCAGCAGAGAATCTGCATGTGGCCCTCATGTTCATTGGTGACTTCAATGTTCTGCCTGCAAAAAGGATAGGAAAGATAGCTAGGGACTAACGCTGTATATGGTTCATGAATAATGGACAAGATGAATTCTAGTTATCATAGTAATTTGTTGATATTGCAAATAGGAGATAGCACAACAAACCATATAATGTGCAATACCTACGTCAGCAATACCCATCACATGATTCAAGCATCCTCAAGCCGATAGAGACAAATGCCTTGCTGTTGCTTGTGAATTTGGTTTCACTCTTTGCACTTGTGTTGTCTCATGGTCAAGAGAGATCCATCATCTGGATAATTTTGACTGGTGCAGTTGTCGAACACTTGTTTTTTGTTAGGAGCATCCTGATGGCGTCGTCATTGCGGCACCACATCAGGTGGTCCTTCGGAAGAAGTCATGGCGGTCGTTATGGTACTTGAGGAACCATTGTTGGTCTGAATTTTAGTCTTGACCATGCGGTCGAGCAGCATCCCCCATTTGAATAGAGGGATCATTTCTTCACCATCAATCCCTGGGGCTTTCAGGGCTGCTTTGGTGATGATGATGATGATGATGATGATGATGGAGTCACCACCACATACTGCTGCTCTACATTCATTTGTGATTATCTGCATCGGCGTAGGCGAAATGCTTCTGTGGGGGAGTATTAAACAACTTATTTGTTCTGACATACCTTGAGGCTCTCGTGATGGCTGCTATTGATGTGTTTGCTTTCAAAGTGTGTGAACCAAGATTGCACACCAGCTGGCAGCATTGTTTTTTTAGTGAGGTTGTGATGAGCTTCTGATTAGTGAAGACACACTAATTTTGGCATGTCTTGCCGTAGCCTCTACGATCTTGGATCTAAGGATGGTGGAACTCCTAAATAAGAGGGAAGCTCAAGGTTTTGTGCAAGTTCCTCTTACTTCCTCTTGTCAATGAGAACCCCATTTCATCAAGACAGATGCACACGTTTGATGGGAACCCTGTGACGTACAATAAGGAGCAAGAAACATAAGAAGGAAGAATCTGATACCCTAATGTTCGATTGGCAGAGAAGCGACAGGTTTCTTGAGTGCCTTGAGCATTGCTGCAACACTGTTCAATGGATATGGGAGTAAGTTGGGCATGTGTAGACTTCATCAATTCTTCCAGATCCAGAATCTGCTCGGCAGAAAGCGCTTCTTCAAACAATGTCAGTCGTCTTCATATAGCCAAGCTAGAGAATCTTGTCAATGCGTCCAGGTGGAACAAGCGCAGGACCAGTTTATATTTCTGTTTGGTTGTAATGATAAGCATTCTTCCCAATGTGTCAACAACTCTGTCAAGGGCATTTACTAAATCAGATAGAATTCAATGCATCCGGATTTGGGCGTAGACCAGTTTTAGTGCCTCCTGCTGTGTCCTTCTTTCCCGTTTGGTGCTGAGGCTGTGGTGGCTTGCGGAGTTTCACCACACATGAATCCTCTGCATCCAAATTCTTCAACACACAGATCTTATCAGAGAACCCCAAGCACACAGCCACACTTTGACCTTCAGCACCATAAAAGTAATCCTGGAAGAAGATCTGCTGCAGTTGTGCGATGGCTGACAAATTCAGACTTACAATGGACTGACCTCTTCGATGCGCTAATGCCTTGATCAAGGAGGTCTTTCCTGGACCAGGCGGACCATGCAAAATCAACCCCAGCTTGTGAAGGTATCCCTTAAAATGGCATCTTTCCCATTCTTGTCTTGAAAATCATGATCTACAATCTAGTAATGAGATCATGGCAATACTGCCAAAAGAATAACTCAAATGTCTTTTCATCACTCTTATTGTCATAGAGAGATAGGGATATTGATATTTGTGTGTCTTCTTTGCAAGTTCTGACAGGTTCCATCATTTGAAAGTTGTGTCAATAAAGATGCTAATAGCTTTGGGCAAGTCCGTGCAAGTTCGAGTTGAGAGGAGCTTGCAGGAGTTTTTATTTGTTGATTCACTGTTGGAAGATTTCAGAAAATGATGCAGATACATAGACTGCACTCTCGTTGCCATATGAGCCAACTAGATGCCACGATATTTTCGCACCCCCCCAGGGAACTGGCTACTAGTTGACGCTGCTGCTGGTTCTGAAGAGGAGAATCATTCTTGCTCAATTCAACAATGGCGGATTCTTACAAATCAATAACAACACCGTTCTTGTAAACATACAACTGAATCGCTCAAACCAAGTCCTCATTGCGCTTTCATTTTGCCTGAGCCTGGGCTGGTGGAACCTTCAAGGTTTCCTCGATGACAATGACCCAATTGATTGGAAATTGTGCATTCGATTTCTCTAGTGCTGCTCCTGTTGATAGCCACCACATGAAACCTGCTGATACAGTTGGTGTGGAGAGAAGGAACGAAATGACCACGCAGCTAGCATGATGTCAAAAGGCATTGACCACGCCGATCATTTGTACTTCATTAGCACTCAAGTCAAACATGGCTACTTGCTGTTTGAGGGTGTTTGACTTGCTGCTTTTGTGTTGGATCTCATGTTGATTGTCACAAGATCTAAACGTTCACTGTGTGCTGGCTGATAACATCCGCAGTTTTTCTGCATCGAATTCCACCGTGTCAGTGTACCGCCCGCATATGGCATGTCACTGAAGAAACCAGGCAAGCTGTAGTATTTTAATCAGTTGCCCAATTCTCTGCATCCTTCTACCAGGCAGCCAATTCGTACAGTATGTAACCATCCTCTGAAAATGCAACTATCTTGCACGGAGATCTTGTACTTGGTCTCACAGTTTTTTCAATGTACGTGTGGAATCCATACAGTATCTACGTGTAGTATTTACTTCATGATTTACCTGCTGATTTTGGCGCGGCGGCGCAGCCCCACAAAAACCGGACGAAGGACTGACTTACGTTTTCTTCTTCATTCTTTTGCGCCAGGCAATGCAAATCTGCAATCTGCAGAAGATACAAAAGCGACGTGGGTTGGTGCATTCCCATTCCCATTCGCAAACATCCGCCAACCAATCAGTTAGGCTACTTTCAACTTGTAGTTTGCAACTTGGGTTTCCATCAAGACTCCGGGAGCTGTACTGAAATTAACACACCGTCATGTTTGGAGGAGGAAGTAATAACCGTCGTAATCGCAAGGATGAATCGTTATCATCAGCAATGGCGCCTGAAAATGCTCCAAAGAGTGGCGGTGGTGGCAGTGTCACTGGCTTTGACCCAGAGGGACTGGAACGCGCTGCCAAGGCGGCGAGAGATCTCGACCAGAGCCGCAATGCCAAGTCTGCCATTGAGTTGATCAAAACACAAGAAGCGACCAAGCAGGTAAGTCCGCTGGCCTCATTTTAGTTTTGAGCTTGCTTTGTCGACAATATTTGGTGCGCGTCTCACATACTGTACGTGTACCGGTACATAATACATACCCCAGCATGAAGCCGCCGCCAAGAGAGCTGAGATGGATGCTTATACGCAACAAGTTCGCTCTCAAAACATCGAAAAAGAGGCTGAGGAGGCTCGCAAGACGCTCGAAGCGCAAACTCAGCATGATCGCCATCGATCGGAGTACAAAGATCAATTGGAACGCAAACGCCAAGTCGAACTTTTGGAGGCTCAAAAGTACATGCAAGAGTGAGTTGATAACTTGATGACATCCCAGAAATGAGAAATGATTACGAGTATATCATGCAATGTGAAAGGGATCAAAGAATCTCACGCACTGTTGTTTGTTCTTCTCTCTCTGCCCAAAAGTGAACAATTGAAGAAGCAGGAAGAAATGGTGGCACGACAAGAGGCCATGCGGCGAAAGACGGCAGAGCACGAGGCGGAACTGCGCACAAAGACGGAGCTTGCCAAGACGAAAGCAGAAGCAGAAGGAAGGATTCGTCAGGAACGTCAGAACCATGATTTGATTCTTCAAAAGGTGCGCTTGGAAGCAGCTGAGCGTCGTGATACGGTACTAAAGGCTGTGGCTGATGGAGGAAAAATGATTGGCGAAGGTCTTTCGTCCTACCTGAACGACGTTGAGAAACTGCGCAACACAGCTTTGACAGTAACAGGGATTGCTGTCGGTGTGTATACGGCACGCATGTCTATCGGTATTGCTGGTCGTTTCGTGGAAGCGCGTCTTGGCAAACCGAGCTTGGTGCGCGAAACGTCACGAGCTACTGTTTCGCAGCTCGTGAGCGAACCATTGCCGGTCGTTAAGAGAGCTCTCGGCGTTGGAATCAAGGAGCAGGATGCATTGAAGGGAATTGTTCTTGAACGGAGCTTGGATGACCAGTTGCGCCGCATTGCGGTGTCCACTGCAAACACCAAGAAGAATCGTGCTCCGTTTCGACATTTGCTCTTACATGGTAAGTTTCACAATGCCAATAGAATGATGCGAACCTTTGTTTTGCTAATCATCGCGTTAACCTTATCATAATGAAGGGCCTCCTGGAACCGGAAAGACAATGTTTGCCAAAGGTCTTGCTCAACATTCAGGATTGGAGTATGCTATTCTTACAGGTGGAGACATTGCTCCATTGGGACGTGATGCCGTGACAGAGCTCCACAAGCTGTTTGAATGGGCGAAGACAAGTCGTAAGGGATTGCTCTTGTTTGTCGATGAAGCTGATGCCTTTTTGCAATCACGCGAAAATACAAAAATATCGGAGGATCAGCGCAACGCACTCAATGCCTTTCTTTACAGAACTGGGTAAGTGGAAGTGGCTTTCCTTCTGCACGACTCACTTGCTCATCATACTAACCATTTTTTTGTTTGCAACAGTACCGAGAGTGACAAATTCATGATGGTTTATGCAAGTAATCAACCTGCTCAGTTTGATGAGGCTGTCATGGATCGTATCGACGAAATGGTCGAGTTTGACCTTCCTGGTGCCGAGGAGCGCAAGAAGATGATTGCGATGTACGTTGAGAAGTATCTCTTGAATCCTCCTGGGAGATGGGCAAAGAAGGTTACTACTGAGGATATCGGTGACAAGGAAATCGATGAAGTCGTGGTACTGACAGAAGGCTTTTCAGGTCGCGCGATTTCAAAACTTGCCATTGCCTGGCAAGCAGCTGCGTACGGAACGGAGAACGCTGTGCTTGACCGTGCAACGTTTTTCTCAACAGTGGAACATCACAAGAAGAGTGCCCAACAAAAGGACGTGTGGCTCGAAAACGCACAGACAAGGGCAGAGATGTTGACATCTGATAGATAAGTGCCAAGAGTTATAGAAGGCATGTCAAGGTCTTATTCCGTTTCATTACATTCCTGTTCTGCGACGCTTACTACTATCTGATCCACTACTACTTTCTGGTCGCTGTGATGGGGCTGTGAATTGCATCCGTCCATAGTGATCTTGTTGTACGGTTTGCTGCAAACTTTGCTGTGCGTGTGCCTGCCAAGGAGAACTGCCGTTACCTCCGCCTCTGCCGTTGCTGTCGCCCCAACCGCTCGATGCGGCGTGGCTAGATCCATTCATGTAGTCCAATGCCTTCCTTCTATCCCCAGGATTCATACGCTCGATGAGTCCATACCTCTCAAGAATTTGAAGCTCGAAGACCAAAAACTCAACATCTGCCTGCCCGGAAAACTCCATAGTCATTGGGTCGCGATATAAAATGTTGTGCACGTCGTCGACCATGCCGTCAAAACCACCATACGCGAAAGCACTGCATTCCATGATTCGTACAACGGCAATAGCATCTTCCAGCGTTACAACGTCTCGATACATTAGACGAGCGTGGGCTTGCGAGAGACGAATCATGGATTCCAAGAAGCGCACAGTGATTGGAATTGTGTCGCTTTCTGTGGATCGACACTTTTCGTAGTGTCGCTCCAGCAAAATGGCCGCGTCCTCCCCTAAAGCTGGATTGAATCGATCTTTGACGATAGAGATGTATGCACGGAGCTTGTCCATGCTCCACGGTGCTTCTTCCTGTTCTTGTTCATTGCTCTCGTTGCATCGGAATCCAGCTCCAGTGATGGCTCGGTTTAAGAGATAGGTGGTGATGTGGCTATCTCGCGATGCATCTGATGAGTCCACCATCTTGAAGATGATATCGAATCGAGACAGTAGCGGTGTGCCAAGGCCTGTATTTCGGGATAGGCTTGCATGGTTGTCGTAGAGACAGTCTTTTGGGTTCATTACAGCAATGACGGTAGCTCGACAGTTTAGCTTGCACACAATTCCACCTTTCGCCACACTTAGAGTCTGCTGTTCCATTGCCTCGTGAATCGTGGTGCGATCTTCTTTCCGAATGCACCCAAACTCGTCTATGCAACAAACGCCCTTGTCAGCTAGCACCAACGCCCCTGCCTCCAGTACGAAGTCCTTTCCATTTCCCTCTCTGACTGCGGCACAAGTCAAACCAGCAGAGGTAGTACCCACTCCAGTTGTCATGACAGATCGTGGACAGAGAGCTCCTGCGAAACGCAAAATTTGGCTTTTCGCCGTGCCAGGATCTCCGACAAGAAGCATGTGAGACTGGTCGCGGCGTCTTGTTTTCACACTCTTCTCTTTTCCGCCACTGCCGTGTGGGTTGTCTTGATGGTAAAAATCGTTCCTTGAATTCCCTCTCCTTGCATGGTGGATCCGAAACTGCTCTGGTTCGTTGTTGGAATTAGTGGGTTCTGAGCTCGCTTCTGCTCCGTCGTCAGTCGAGTCCTCATGGTAGGAGGAAGAAGGAACGCCGCCAATAAGGGTGACTAGTAGAGACAACTTGATCATCGCCAAGCCGTAGAGCTGTGGGGCGACAGCCTTGCATATGAAATCGCGAGCTGCGATGGGGTTGCGCTGCCGATCTGCGCTATTCCAAAAGTCATCAAACTCTTTTCGCAAGCGATCCATTTCGCCAACGTCATCGTCATTCCAAACAGACCCTCCCTTTTCCTGTACCACTCGAATCGAATGTGCCTTCAATGCCATACCGATAGGGCAATCCACACCCACCATTGTCGATTGGGGCCATTGCGCTAAAAGAGACCCCACGATCACAACTTCATCTCCCGGTTGACAGGTATCAACCAAATCATGCTCCAGTTTGATCAGCAGAGACCGAGGTATGTGACCCATACCTATTCGACTAGCAGCTTCTTGAATCTTGATCTCTTGATAATCAGTGTGGACACTTCCCTCCACTTGAAGGTTTTGACCGCCACACACCTGTCCGCTCTCCCCCATGAGAGGGCAACCTTCCGGCTTTACAAGTGCATTGTGACACTGCTCAAGATCTGCATCTACGACAAAGGTCCTTCCACAACCTTTCTTGCCAGTACACTTGTAGGTCCTTGCACTCTCATACATTTGAACCGGTGCTGATCGAACCACTGTTCCTTGCACTTGCCAGATTTTTCCAACGTCCGCGGCCTCCATGTGATTGAGAGATGATTTGGTGCAAGTGGGAGGTAAATGTATCAAACGAGCATGCACACGCGACATGGAGACAGTAGTATCCCCCTTGACTGTTCCTACCAATTGATCGTCACCGGTAAAGAGCTGATGCTGGGCCATCACGATAGATTTTTCAAGAAGCGGAAGCAAAGTTGTGGGAAATCTCAACACTAGACATCCCAAGACTGTATCCTGCTGAATGAGATCAAACGTGTCGATTTCAAGTGAATAATCACGTGTCGTCGAACTGGACGAGATAAAAAGATGTTTCAAGGCTTCTTTTGTGGTGTTGGTTTTCAACAAATATCGCATGAAGCGGTCTTGGACTTGATGCGGTGTTCCCAAGTCTTTGTACGAAGCGCGCATCAAGTTTTCAGCTCTCCAAACAACCTCTTCTTCGTCTCTGTATGGAACTTCCATTGGTTCTTCATCAGAATTGGACATTGTCTGCTTTGATGATGATGATGATGATGTTCAATGTGTTCAGAGAGAAATTCTTGTACGAGGAAAGGACGATGGTTCCTTCGGAGTTTCGCATTTCAAATTTTGGCGCGCATTTGTATGTACATGTACCGTGTGGGTACATACAGTACCGGTATCGAAACACCAGAGGAGAACCAGCATGTTCAAATCTCGAATCGTCATGTTCAAATGTGTAGCTTGCAACAAAAACATAACTTCAGTAACAACGATCATGACGAGGCTATTACACACAATCCAGATTCATTTTTGGCATCATGGAGAAATGGCTTACTGCGGTGTTACGATAGCAGGAGACAAACTAGTACCTGGGTAGCAGCCATCCATCGTACACATGTGCACAGACATCAGTACAAGACGACGATTCCTGTTAGATTAGATGATGGTCTCAAGTCTCGACATTGCCGTCACTGCACATGTCGGTGTGGCGAAACGGAATTTCAGAAGAAACTCTGTCGCTTGCAGACCGTAGTTTGACCGCCAGAGTGCCGCGAGAGGCAAGATGCCATTGCGTGAGGGTTGATACGGTTTGGAAACTTGCTGTTAGCTTACCCACCGGGCTTTCTCTGTTATACTAGCTAGTACACATCTTCATAACGTTTCTCTGTAGGGAGAGGCATCAACACATTCACAACGACCCTAATTACTCCTCTTTCTTTTCTTGCTTCTTTGCAGCTTGCGGAATGCGGCGCGCAATATAGTACGTTTCCTGCAATCCATCATTATCGCCACCCCAATCAACATGCAAGCACAAGTCTCCCTTTTCAAAGAAGATTGCTGGAGACGGCTTGGGACCCGTCACATATTGGTGGATACGAGGTGCAATTTCAGTGGGAATGTCGATGGATTGAGCCAGGGTGGACATGTACGAAGGAACCGTCGAAGCAGCAGCCACGGCTTTTTCGGCTTGCTTGACGGTTTCAAAGGGAGCTTGAGCCAATTCCTTCAATAGGGCGTCGCCGTCGGCGTGTTCAACAGCATAATAATCCGTGGGAATCCACGGCAATGCCATGCAATCTCCCAATACCATTAGACGAACCGTGACATCTTCACTTTCGCCGCCGTATTCAATGGGCAATTGCGTCATGTCGAAGAAAATAGCTCGGTCCTCTTTGCTGTTTTCTATCAACGAAAAGGCATCTTCCCACTCAACCACAGAGTCTTCTCCCCTCCACAGCATACTTTCATCAACCTTGTCGACCTGACAGGAGAGGCAACCAGCGGCTTGTGTCATGCGTAGCTTCCGTTTGGCGCTGGTCGTCTGGACGGCTGATTCTTGATTCCTATTCGCATAGTATATGATCTCGTAGTCTCCGGGTAATGTGTCGACCGCCAAATCCAAGAAGACGCTACTCTCCTCATTCCACTGCCAGCCAGGAAATTCATAATTGGCAATGCCCCTCCTTTGTTCTTGGCGCACATTCTTGAGAATATGCTGACGTTGTTATTGGAGAGCTAGTGCATTTTCTTCATCGATGCGCAAATAAGCCATGCAGATGGGCGCTGTCGCCTGTCCTTCTTCCAGTCCCTCTTCCAGTCCTTCTTCCAGTCCTTCTTTAGAGATCGCCCATTGTCTTACAGAAAATTGTGAAGGGGACTGCGATCTGCCGCACCTGCGACACGTGCGGTAGCTCAATTTGGCAAGTTGCCGCGCCTTCCTGGCTATATTTCTTTCATCATCCTCCTCAACCTCCTTCAAGACACAAGCTGTACACTTTTCGTTTCTCTGTTTGCGTTGTTTCTTGGTAAGGCCCGTGAGAGTATCCATGGTATCATTACAACTGAAACAGCAATACGTTGGTTGCTGCGCAACAATGCAGTCCTTGCACTTCTTGTTGGTGCCCTTCCTGCGTTGATTCTTGGAAAAGCATGCATGAGCATCCTTGTTCTCGTTGCAAATCGAGCAACAGATTCGTTGTCCTTTCGGCTTTTTCGACGGCTCGTGTGCCTCGGCTGCTGCAGGCCTCTTGGCTGTTTTAATGTCGTCAGCACGGAAAGACATTTTCTTGTCTTGCGTTTGACTGCCACAGCCTTTTAGTACAGTACTCTTTAGTCTAACCTTCAGCTTTCATCTTCATCTTCATCTTTAGCTGGCAAAAAAAATATTGAAATTTGGATCCAAATCTAAATCTGAAAAATTTTCGGATTACAGTTAGTACCGGTACTGTCGTACTGTACAGGTACATGTGACTGTCTGTACAGTACTGTACCTCATTTTCTCGCCTACATGTATGTTCTTGCTACACAGATCTTACATCCACATCATGTTGTATCGTGTGTTGATGGCAAGAACAACGCCAACTGCACCTTCGACCCGGTCTTCGAACCATGCCCCCATCCGACCAATCGGATCTACTGCTCGCCCATAGCTATCGTCTCTCCCTCCAGTATGCGCCTCGACAGTCTAATTTTCGAGTAGTTGCCCTCATTTTTTTGGAAAAAGCGTCAATCTCAAGCTCAAGGTCGCCAACCCCTCAAATGGTTTGCTGGGAAGACAATCGACCCTATCTACTCGGAACTAACGCGGAAGCTTGCTGGATTGGAAATTCGATATGTGCAGAGCGATCCGCGTTAACGCAGCTCCGATGGTATCCCTCTGCGAGAGTCAACAAGATTGTTATTGCAACTGACGCACCTGATGCGATTACTCCCGGCATGCTTTGTCGAGAGTTCATGGCCAGTTGCGACCAAATACCGTGGGACACCCCTATTGTATTGGGTGGTACCATATGTCAACTGTGCCAACATGATCAAGGAGAGCCGTGCGTCGAAAAGAACCAGCATGACTTTGTGGCATCGGTTGTTACTTTACAACAACTTTACCCCAATCCCTCTGTATACGTGCGCAGGAACGTGGAAGATTGCGTTACCTTGGGGAAGAAATGGCAGCATGTCACCTCTGAATCGGATCACAATCTCTTGAAAGTTGCTCGAGCTGCTCTCGACGAGCAGAAAGATGACCTGCACGCAATCACCTATTTTGCCACCGTGTTATTTCAGGACAACTCATATGCTTCCTCAACATGCGTGAAGTTGCTTGAATATGGCTGCTCGCAAGACGCTGTATCTCAGCTGGCTCCAAAATTGGCAGAAAACCGAAAGAAGGGAATTGAACCCACGCAGATAGTGCAGTTGGATCAATTCGGTCTTGCTCACCCTCCATTTGCTCCTGCACGAGCCTTTCTTACTGAAAGGGGGTACGGCAATGTTTGCATATTGTTTCATGATTGTGATTCGGAGGGACAACGCTTGGAACTTAAGAGTGCGAAAGCATTGGATTTAGCGCCAATGGTCCCTGACTTTGTCCGGCAGTTGAATCAGACAGTTCCGAGCGAGTGACTATCATCTGAATGCGCAGCTAGACTCGCTAGCGGCCAAGGGTAGTATCACGTCAATTCTTCTTCAGCGTACATGTACTCGTTGGTGAGCGACTTTTGCTTCTCTGGTGATGAAGATTCTATGTTCTAAGCTTAGAAAGATGTAATGCACCCATCGATTTCAAATTGCGTGCTAGGCTTCGTCTCAATTAATCGCGATGCTAAACCGGTGCATATCACACAGCTTCTGTCGGTCGGTTGTTGTCACCAGGCCAGAACGCGTGTAGAGCCATGGTGACAAAGCTGGATCTCCTTCGGCTTGCTTCGTCGGATTTGAGTTTCGCGTAGCTTTCAATATAGGCCAACTCCTCCTCACAATTACATTCCATTGAACACTGAACGACCATAAAATCTATCAAGCGATGCAAGTCGACTTCGGCCGTGTTCGCAAATTTTGCAAGCAATTTCGCGAATTCCCGCACGTCAAGCAATCCATCTCCATCTTCGTCAACGCTTCGAATGGCCTCCAGGCTTTCTTCAATCGTATCCTGAAGATCAGGCCGACACACGGTAAATTTTCGCAAGCCTAGTGCTAATTCAAATTGATCAAGCTTCCCAGATTTGTCTCTATCCATCAACCTGTGGAGTCTGTGGAGCTTTCCGAGGGTCAAGATATCCTCAAATCCGTCATCGTCAGCTTGAAGAGCGTCGAAGCGTTTCGCCTTGTCCACGAAGAGGTCTTTGATGTCATGGTCAGACACTGTCTCTCGACAGCTTGACAGCGTCATAGCATTTGTTACTTCGTGGAGGGCGCACCTAGTTGGAAGGGAAGCGGTAAAGTTCAACATGAACTCGAGGAACTCGTTCATATTCAGAGTTCTGCTATCATCAACTTCCATCATGAGAAGAACGTCACGACCATCCCACTCAAAACTTTGAGCAAAACGAAATAAATGCTTCACTACTCTTCTGAATGGAATCCGGCCTGAACACGGTTGTGAGGAATGACACATGACATGGGATGGCGAATGCAATGAGAGGATGTATCCGACATACCTGACTGTTGGATGTCCAACATCTGGAACACAAGAACCAGTCTTGCCCGAATAACTGAGCTCCCGAAGTCATCTTTCTGACCGTCCAAACAATTCTGGGCTATCATTTCTTCTAAAACTGCTCTACCATCGGCACTGAACGCGATTTTTGACACGCAAAGCTGACAAAGCTCACTGAACGTGCATTGAAGATCCTCTTGTTGACTTTTCAGGAAACCTTCCAACTCATCAATCATTATGATGCCTGTGCCGTCCTTTGAATGATTCCTTGTGGCCATCTCCGCAATCGTCTTTATCTCCCCTGTTATTGATGAGTCTTTCATCTTTCGCAAAGCTTCTGTAAGCTCCCCTGCACAAATGCCATCAACTCCATCAGTGTCCAGGAGCTCGTAACAGATTCTGACTTGCTCCAAAGGCTTCATTTCAGTTTCCATTTTTTGTAAAAGTGCCATCTCGGTGGACTTGAGCGCTACCTCAAGTTCCTTGTGTTCTCTTGATAGTATAACGTACTCGTGCAATCTCTCCATGCGGCAATCTTGCATCATGACCACCGTTGACGCAGAAGCGACAACGATAGATCTACGGAGAGACAAGAGATACAGTGAATCCACCCCCATCAACGAGAGGTTATTCCTTTGCAGCACCATGTTGGCTTCCCCTTTTTGTGGAGATTTTGTTTCCGACTCCTCCTTTTTGTGAGTGATGACATCCAGGACTCACTCATGCAGGGCTTACCCCTGGTGTGGATAATACCAGCAATGTCCCCTTCGCTGGAATAATTGAATTCTTGAGACTAGTGACTTGCCCTTTCTTAGTACAAACACTTCGTGAATAGGATGTTTCAGGTTCTCAGCCGGAGAGGCTGGCTCTACCCTTCTTAGTCGTGGTGGTCAGGGGTTATCAATAAAAATAAAGCAATAGTTCTCACCCTATGACTAGCTCGTCATCTTTTGTGATAGTCGTAGAAATTGACGAAAAGTCAATGACTTCTCGCATATGTTTTTAGTTCCCTGTGAGAGGAACAGAAAGTGTCAATTTGGAATTGTAATTAGGAGCGGTAGCACCGTACAGTAGCTAGCACCTACTGTACTATTTAAACTCGGATCATACCTACAGTACCAGGCAGGACGCATGCATGCGAAGATGGCGAATCAATCACTATACGTACTGAACACATTTCCTGAGCATACCGCCGTTGCTGCCTAGTTTCCACTTCAGCATACGAAGTATACGTCAACCTAGGCACTGTAGCTCCTTCGATACTTTGGTCTATCTATCTTTGCCGCGTCCTCTGTTTGCTCTCTCAGGACCCTCAGAACAGGTTCTTGGAACTACAGTACCTTGATTAGAATACAGAATGTCAATGAAGCACCCCGTCCCGTCATGGCAACTTTGGGTGAATCAAAGGAACGTATCGAACACTCAAGAGCTCCTGAATGGAAAAGTTTCGGAGATCAAAATGAGGAACATCCTCAAGTTTAACAACACGATAGAGCACTTGTACGTCGCCCTCTGCCCCCACTGGGACAATCAGTGTCCCTCCCACTTGCAACTGCATCATGAGATTCTCTGGAAATGCGCTTGCTGCAGCTCCAACATGAATTGCATCGAAACGCTGCCCCTCCATTCCTTTCCAACCGTCACCAAGAGCAACGTTGACAGTACCATCCTTGAGTAGAGATGGGTTGCAGGCATTGATATTCTTCTTGCTTTTCTCAACCAGCTTGGGCCAAACATCAATGCCGTAGACCTTTCCAGTCTTTCCCAGTATTGGATTAGGGGGCTGCACCCATTGGCCCAAGCATGCTGCTAGATATCCAGATCCAACTCCAACGTCGAGAAGATTGTACGTTGGCGATGAGCTCCGCTCGAGTGACGCAAAAATTTCCTCCAGGACATGAGCGTGCATATGAGGGGCCGATATCGTTTGACCAAGCCCAATGGCCTGTGGTGCATCGACGTGCGGCCTATCGGGGCAAAAGAACTGGCGATCGACCTGTTCCATGACCTGAGCAACTTCATCGCTGACAATAATATTTGCTTGTCGAAGCTTGTTAACAAGTTCCATTTGGTTCTTGCCCGAACAAGCCCAAGCTCTCATGGCGTTGGCGGAAGAAAGTAGGAGAAGCAGTAGTGAGAGAACGATCACCTTCATGGTCAGCACACAACCATGAGGTTATCCGTCGACACGATGTTTGGAAAGAACAAATTATTCAAAATCCAAAATCCAAAATTAAATTCCAAATGCAAATTCAAGATCCAAATGGATTGGTCCAAAATAAGAACCCGAAATCGCAACAACGTTGCCGGCGCAACGGATGCGCGTGTATTTCGTAGAACGGAATTATCAAGCTAGAAGTTGGGGGGCGGCAATAAACAATGAACAGCTCCGACGCGATTAGCAATTAGCAACCATGGAGTTCGATTCGTCGTACATGGAGTCGCTTCCTGACTTCATGCGCTCTTTCTATGACAACGTCAATAAGGAGTTTGAAGAGAGAAGCTCGAAAGCGACGAGAGTAGCATCTCTCCAGGAGAACATCATGGAGCGGGTGGCGATGCTCAAAGAGGCAGTCATGACAGAATTCGGTCCGCAGCTGTTGTTGATTGCACGAGAGAACCCGAAGATGGTGGCTGCGGGAGTGTTCTTGCTTGGTTTCTTGCTATTCATGCTGGTTCGTTGGTTCTTCTTCCGCCCTTCAACGACGGCCAGCAAGACCGATGAACAGACAACGCCCAACCGCACAAAGAGGTCCATGTCACAAACGCTCTCTCCCCAATCGATTCGCGAGCGTTCTGGCAGCGAGGAATCATCTCGGAGAGGAGTCATTGCAGAGGTCGATGTGAAACAGGGCATGGCCATATCAGGACCCAAGGGATCCTCGATTAAGTTTGAGACTTGGACACCACCAATATCATGGACGGATGCGTCCAAGCACATTATACCCAACAACGTTAGAATGAAGGCTCAGGTAACTCAGGTTCTCCTTGAGCTCGATCTCGACGAAGCAAAACTTTTAATTGGAGATGCAGGCGCGTCGGTTGAGTTGAAGGATGTCAAGTTACACGTGCAGAACGTAACAGCGGCTGTGGTTGAGCTATTTATTTATGAGAAAAAAACAGAGCACACCTTTCAATCAGCACAAGCGGCTGCACAGTTTCAGCAAGATTTGCTTGCATACCAGATTGTTGGTGAAACTGTTATGAACATGTACCACTCTTTGGAACTGATTCACCGTGGTAGCGAGGCGCACGAAGGTAAAGAGTCGGTACTTCATGATAGTGTTGGCGACTCGGAGATCACGCTGGGAGCTGTTGCTTGGGATGACGCCTTCCGATGTCTTGGAAGTGCCTTCCCAGATCTCAGAGCTGCCCTCGAGCAATTCACCGTCAGTCCAGAGGATGAGGTTCTAGCGTCGCTCGCGCCAGAGTATCAGAACAAACGGAACCTGTTGGGTCATGTTGATTTCTTTCGCTTGTTTAGCCCACTGCTCCCATCAGGAACTCAGCCTCGCGACGAGACAAGTGCAGACAGGTTGGAGCAATTCCTAGCTCTTAGAAAGCAGGTGGCCCAAGCTGCAGTTTACGTTCAATGTTATGTCGAAGCGAGAAGAGTTGTAAACAAGGGTTGGAAACTTGAGTGGGATCAAGACATGAAACGCCGGCTGGCCTACGACGGCAACTCGGACAATCTCAGGAACGACGCCGACGGCAAGTGCGAGTATTACGAGGCCACGGTGTCTCGGGATGTAGTATGTGAAGTTCACAGCAAACAACACATGGATAAGCCAGGACATTGTGTTCCCAGTGCTTATCAAGCATACTCGTTGGTGGGGGCACACACGTTTCGGTTGCCTCCGGCTGGTAAGAGACATCCGATTGGGCATGATCGCGATCCAATTGAAGCTATTCCCTCGCTGAGAAACATCGTTGAGTCCCATCCATCTCTTGAGTTTTTCTGCATCGGGTTCTTCCCAGAAGGGCCAAGAACTGCGATCATCCAGTTGTTCGTACGAACTCTTCCCAAGGGCGTCGACCCTCCCTTCGACACGGCCGTTTCCCGTTTTTCCGCATCAAGTTCGGAGGTGAGAAACAGGCAACTTGATCTTTTTATACAGCTGGGTCCAGGCGGAGGACTCTCCCCATTGACTTGGGCTGCAATAAAGGCTGTTTCTGTTCTCCTAAGTTGGACTCGAGGGTCGGATCAGGCGCAAATTCCAGTTGAAAGTGGAGGAGACCGCACCCAGTTTCCAGGTATTTGTTTGGACAACTACATGCAGATGCACCACTTCGGGGGATCGCTGCGAGAAGACGTTTCGTTGCCTGCAAACTATATCGCAGCAACGGCCCACGTCGACTCACGGCAGATGGGAAGCGTGTTCAGTGCTCTTTATAAACGATTGGAAGACGGTGCGCTGGCTGCTTCCGTCGTGGATTGTTCGTACATCCTAGAGGGACGAGAAGATGATGAGCTACCCGAAAGAGTGCTCGGCACAATTCGACTGGTCCACTGCGATCCAGGTAACGACGCACTCCCGATTCAATTCAGCGCTCAAGGCCACGATAGAGTTGTGTCACGGACCTCAATAGAGCCCACAATTGAGCCCACAATTGAGCCCCCGACCATCAAATCACCCCGGTCGTTTGGACTTAGCCTTTTTGGACACAGGCAAGCATCAGAAGTGGAAGAAACGAAAGAAGAAGAAAGCCCACTATCGAGGGCGTTTCTCTTGAGTCAGGACGATGACGGCCCCTTCCAATCTTCTATTGATGTGCTGGTCGATATTCTTGATGGCGTTCAAGTTCCGGTGCGACGTTCAAGCTTGGTTGGATACGAACATCATGTTGCAACTGAGTTAACAGAAGAGCAACTGGCTCTTCTACCTGCCGCAGTTCAACACGAGGATTTGGTCAACCTGGGGGTTCTTGAGAAGTTGAACCGCAGCGATTTACGCCGTTACTATGCTGCCACTGATTGCAACCTGAAAGTTGCAGCTGTTCGCATAGTAGAATCTGCGGCTTGGCGTGGACACACGTTTCCTATTGATACGAGCACATGTCGTGTCGAATTGCAGTCCGGTCAATTCTTCCAGCAGGGCGTAGATCTGAAAGGAAACCCGGTCTTTTATTTTCGTAATATGTGCGTTGGACCATGGAGAAAAGATCCAGATGCAGTCATGAACGCTGTCTTTCATCGACTCGAGACTAGTCTCCAAAGTCTTTCTAAGGAAAGCAAGGATGTGAAGATCACGTTGGTTATTTTGCTAGGGAAGCCCTACTACTGCAAGAAGAAGAAGAAGAAGCACAAGAAGACTGAACGTAACGACGATCAAACACGGGGCAGCACTGTGACCGGAGAGGTTGACGACGACGACGCAAAGGAGGACGAGGACGACGACGGAGCTTCGACAGGCGCAGGTGGTTCCTGGAACCCATTTAAAATGGGAATCAATCCACGCTTGCAAGCCAGCGAGGACTATCACGTACACACAGACCAACCACTAATCAGAAAGCTTATGGACACGATCATGGAGAACTACCCAGAACGGCTTTACAAAGCAATCTTTGTCCCTGGGAAATCCCGCGGATACGGTTACTGGGGAGCAGCTTTGTCCGTACAAGTTGCCATCCGCAACAACATTCAACATCCCAGAACTCGGTCAAAATGTTTCGTTTTGCACCGTATTTCTGAAATCAAGGAAATCATCGATCCGTCTCAACTAGTCACGATCGCAGGAGGCGAGGCGTCTTTGGACGAGGAGGTGTTTGAGTGCCGCTGAAAGCGGCTGCGTCGTATCTCACCTGGGCTTCGCTATCAAAGTTCGAAACTGGAGCGGATCTGACAGTGCTAGTCGTGCCAACTAAGAAGTAGTGTAGAGAAATAGGATATTATGCTGTACGCCGAGAATGTGCTATCCAGAGATCCCATCATGTCAATGCACGGGAGTAGAGTACAATGCATATTAGACTAGTCCCCCATCATGTCAATGCCTTCATGTACATGTAGCTTTATGTACGTACGGAGTGTAAGGCCAAAGTTTACTGGCATTTTACCTGGAACGGGAGGGAATGCACATCGCCGCAACTGAGTTACTTGCACCAACCGGAAGGCACTTGAGTTAGGGCTTCCAAGTTATAGGAGTTTCAGACCAGACCTAGAACCGAAATCCACAGTCAACTCTAGCTTTGTGGAACCAACCCAGAGTAGCGAGGAGTACGCAAGGAGCTGGAAATGGTTTCATCCACAGTCAGTGCAGCAGTTAGTCTTCTCAGTTTCTAAGACCCTGCTGATAACATGCAACTTATGCAATTCCCTGACCAGATAGCAAACATGGTAGACCCTCCTCTTAGATGTTCCGGATAAGGATAGGGTAGAATTCTAGAGGATGCTAGAAGAGAGCTATGCTACTACCGTAGACCAAAAACCGGTACTCCGAGTACTAGTACTCCAGTACAACAAAAGTGAAAGTAGATTGCATTCTGTCTGGTTTGGCGCGTTATGTACTTCAGTAGAATCCCACGCGGGTTTGTAGGGAGTATCTTTACATCTTCGTGACTCCAAAACACCGTCTGGCCGACTGTGCACAAAGCACGAGCGACCAGGCATCTAGCGCACATCTCGCAATCCACACACACTTTTTGTCGGTGGTGCGCATCTTGTCGGTCTTTGAAACAATGGCCGAGGAAACCAAAGCAGAGGAAACAGCCCCCGTGGCTGGGGAAGAATCCAAGGACAATGGAAAGAACAACCGACGTGAATTCAAGAGAGATGAAACTCCAATTGAAGAGCTTTTCGACTTGACGAAGCCAATCCCAAGGGTACGTGAGCCCCACGATTTCTCTTGGTATATCATACGTACATTCCTACGTAACGGTTTTAAGGATCGTGCTCGGGTCACTGGTCGATTTGAGCTGATGCTGGGTTGATGTAGTCCTTGCCTAACCCATTATCTCTTTCTTCTTACCTCTTCTAGGTTGACCGCCCGGACAAGGCTGCCCACGAGAAGGAACTTGATGAGTACAGCAGTCAGATTAAGACGATCCAGGAGGAGCGCGCCAAGGTACAGGCAACCATTGATGGTCGAATGGGCACTGGTAAGGGCAGTGAGATCGGTCAGGAACGAGATGCAATGTCGAAGCTCCGGGCTCAGAAAGGTGCTCTCATTGATGAGAAGAAAAAGATTTTCGCCAAGCTTGACGCTATTAAGTCCCAGGGTGACAAAATTGCGAAGGATCGTAAGGAGACTCGTTCAAACGTCAAGTTCTCTAAGGTTGAGGACATTGAGAAGGAGATTGCGAAGCTGAAGAAGCAACAGGAGACCACCAGCATGAGCTTGAGTAATGAGAAGAGACTCCTTAAGGAGATGGAGGGGCTACAGGCATCCAAAGCTCTTGTTGCGCAACTGAAGAATACTGAGGGTGACATGGAGAACATTAAGGAGCAGCGCAAGCTCATCGGTGCTCAAATCTCGGCAAAGGACAAGGAAATCGACGAGGTTCAAGCTCAGATTAACGTCCACTTTGAACGCGTGAAGGAGTTGAGCGAAAAGGAGACTGATAAGCGCGATGCTCTCAAGGAGCTGTTCACGAAACGTGATGAGCTCCGCAAGAGCATGAACGACATTTTCAAGCAGAAGGACGCTTGCAGAGCAACCTACCGCGAACAGAACAATTCATGGTACAACTACAAGCGTGCTGTCACTGCTCAGAAGAAGATCGAGTACGAAGCCGAGAAGAAGCGCCGCGAGGAAGAGATGGCCGAGTGGAAAAAGAAGAAGGAAGAGGAAGAAGCGAAGAAGATCCCCTACGAGGAGGAGCAAGCGCTCTGTGATTACCTTGCTGAACACCTGACCAAAGTTTACTTGACCGATAAGGAGGCCGAGGTGAAGAAAGCTACCGAAGAAGCCGAGGCCAAGAGACTGGCCAATGTTGTACCGGTTTCCGACGACCCTTTTGCAGGATTCAAACCCACCAAGAAGGATGACGATGTGGACTTCTTCAGCAAGGGTAAAACCAAGAAGAAGCGCGACAGAACCAAGAAGAAGGAAGAAAAGGCGCTTGCTGGCCCCTTCACTCTCAACGTCGATACTTTCGAACAGTTTGCTTTGGTCGGACTGAACCCCCCAACGGCCCTCGACCAGGTTGAAAAGACTGTTGCAGATTTGCGAGCGCGAAAGGTTTGGTTCTCTGAACAACCCCGCGGAAGCGTCCCAACCGCCACAGAGATCCGTAAGGCTAGCCAGAAGGCCGCAGCCAAACTGAAAAATTCGAGTACGCAGAATGGCACGTCATCGGAACCTGCCAAGGTTCAGATCAAAAGTGGAGCTAACTTTTCGCTTTCAAATGACGACTTCGCTCCACTTGGTTCTGGAGCCGGCTCGTCCTCCCTCAACGCAAGTTGGGGTCAGAAGCCTCCAGCGGCTGAGCCTGCTGCTGCGGAGGAGACAGCTGTTGCTGCAACGGAGGATGCTTAGAGCCCAAGAGATCTTGTAGCGATATCGTCATGGTTCAGCAGCTTGATTCCATGCGCAAATTAGTGCATTATTGCGCGCAGGGTCATGCTGCTATTCCCGTTGATGTTTTCGTGTCGGGATCAATGGCAAAACATCACTTCAATCACTCTAGTATCTATTCCAACCTTGTGAACGCTACCTCTTACTGCTAGAGATCCGGTAGCATCCACACACGTTCTACACAAAAACTCACATTAAGGTGACATTTTACATTATCACGTCCTCCTTTTGTGCACAACTACGGTATCGGCAAACGCTGACTGGCTTGCAGCATACCCAACTACCATGTGACTAGAAATCTGAGTCTTCGTCAAGGTCAAGCTCGTCGTAGGGGTCGCTGTCGAAAACCATGCCGTCGTCCGTTCCTTCGGAAACATCATCAATATCAAAAGAGCCTCCAAAGTCAACGTCATCCTCGACGTCAAGGATTACGTCCGATCCTGGTCCTACAGTCAACGGAATGGTCTCCTCGAGAGTAGCACATTCCATTTCGACAAGTGTATCCTTGACACGTTGTTCCACTTTTCCAAACATCTTGGCCATGAACTTCCAAGCCATTTGTCCCAGTAAGAGTTTCAGAGGCAATGCTGCGTGGACTATGCGTGCCCACTGTGGCCAATTCATCCATACCGTTGAAGACACCAAGGCACGGCCAATAAAGAAGTCAATGAAAGGTAGAAAGATGATGCTTGCCATCACTATCACCGTTGAAAGAAGAGCTTTTAGGACAATACCTTGATCAAGCAAGAGCGAAAGTACCAAACCTCGAGGACCACTGTGCTGAAGGGCGCTGTACTCAGAATCATCACCGAACCAAGACCTCAACACCGCGTACTGCGAGTGCCACATAGGCTCCACCTTACTTGGATCTGTTCGACGAAGGCGGTTAAGTGCCGAGAGAGAAATCCACTGAGTTGTTCCGAGAGGAGCGATGACTTTTGTACCAGGCTCAGCATCAAAGGAGTAGAGACAACTCTTGGGGTTGGAAGTACGGTAGATCAGTTTACGTAGTGTGTTTGTCGTTTTTGAAGCGCACCTTTCGTATCAATCACTACTTACCTTTGGTTCTTCTTCTGTACTCATTGCGCAGTCCCAATCGATCTTTTCCGGTGGCTTATTCCCGTCGGCAGTTGATACATCTAATAGCGTCGTCATCGACAATCCTCGATTGGCGAGTGCCTCGCTAAGGATTGTGGATCGCAGCTGCATGAGCATCTGTTGTTCCATCCGATATTTTCGAACGACTTCCCTTCGCTTGGCAATCTCTGGATCTTCTTCCGATGTCTCGTTGTCTTCTTCGTCGAACCCATCCAGCACTCGGGTGGAACCTCCCCTGATTTCCGAAACGGACACCACCGTCCTGGGCAGAAAAGCACTGCTTCCTTCCGATGATGTCAGCGCTTGCAGCGACACCAATGCTGCCAGGAATACTCTATATGAATTGCAGGCTCTCATCTGGGTGATTTGAAACAGACAGTTAGGCTAGAAGGGAGGGGTTGCCGATGACACGGGATCTTTGCTTGACCGATGAGGATCAGGTTGTTGTTGTGGAAGATTGTGAGACGACTTGCCTCCGCCTGGAACTTTGATTTGGCCAGCCAGCGTACCCGGTACATTGAACTGTACCGGTACTGTACCAGGTAGTCTTCCTTAGGGTGGGTACGAGTACTACTGTACTACTACTTAGTACATACCGGTATGGCATACTACTAAGTACCGTTACCTACCGATACATAATGACCACCAAAGCTCTCCTCTTGTCACACCACTCAC
>JAVCKV010159351.1:0-17989 GCA_032274145.1 Herpochondria borealis | reverse complement strand
TTTACTTCCAAATGAAAAAATAGTAGTCATCACTCAATCTGCGACTCTTTTCCTTGACACCGACAGATAAACTGGCAGCTGTCTACAACTTTTTGGATACTAAACTGTCACGACATGCTGCGCCACCGCCGCAAGTAAAAGGCGACGGAGGCGACGACGACGACTTGGAGTCTGCGACTTGTCAATGCCTCAAGACGCTCCAGCAAGGTTGGGATGAGACGGAACAATTGCTGTCGAATTTTGGGGCGAGCAGAAGAGTGGAAGAGGAGCTTTCTCAGCGTCTCAACAAGGCGGCGTCATCACTCTCCTATGTTCCTTCGTCGCAAAGAGACCACTTTGAATTAGTACAGAATGAACGGTTGGAGCAGACGCAAGAACAAGTGGAAGAATTGTTGACGGCCTACTTTCCGCGAGCCAACAAGAAAAGAAGACGTCTCAACAACAACAGCGAAGATTCTGCTAGTGCAAAATCATCTACAGATCATTTGGCTCCGATTGATCGTGAGGAGTGTCTGGAGAGTGCACAGAAGTTGTTGCAACAGACTCGGCGATTAATGCAACAACGCCACGAGGTAGCGTTTTTGCCAATACGTGGTTGACAGATGGTTGTGTCGGTATCTACTGGCACAACCATTCTTACCTATACGCAGTGCTGTTATGAACAAGAACGTCCGTGACTAACATATCATGGCCCAGGCTAACAACTAACTGTAGCCTCCAATCATACTGTTGATGCAACAAGCTCCCAGTACTTACGATTACATCTTGAAATCGATAGTGGCGACTGTCCGAATCATCACCTGTGTTGTGTCCAGAACTAACGTAACTTTGGAGCTGTCTCTGTGTTAAGATATAGATGCCAGTGAGCGCCACATTGAAGAGTTTGAACCCACATCAGGTACTCAGAACTCGCAGACACTATTGCACTTGCATTTTTGCCGATACGTGGGTGACAGATGGTTGTATCAGTGTCTGTTGGCACCAGCATTCTTGCCTGTGTGTTAAGAACAGGCACCCTCGCGACTAACCTAAGATAAATAACTAACTGCAGTCTCCGCCCAGGCTGTCGTTGCAACAAGCGCCCTGTGCTTTCGGTTACGTATTGAAATCGATTGGGATCGTGCGAATCATCTGTGTCGCGGCCAGATATTTGAAAGTTTTCCGGGTGTTAAGATGTAGACGCCTGTGAGCTGCATTGGTAGAATCCGCGCCAGGTACTCAGAACTTGCCAACACTTATTTGGGGGGCATTAGAGGTGTGACACAAGATTGAAGTATTTATGAACTTCTATGCCAGGGAGTGCAGCAACACAATGGGACCAAGTGATGAGCGGTTCGGACCGTTTGGTAAGTAGCTGGCTAGCTATCACACCAGTGTGTCATGTGAACATTTGCCCTTTCTAAAATTCGTTTCGTGTAGTCTTGCAATCCACAATAAATGTCAGTTGGGACTAGGACTGTCTGTATGCTAGATGGAAATTCAGATGGTAGAGAATCGATTTGCTGTAAGTTTTCGGGGACTACTACGAAGTACCTGGTATGCTTTCAGGGCCCTGAAACCCTGATATTTAGATAGAGAAAGTGTCATTATACCACCCATCTATCCTTATGTACCGTAACCTACTCAAATTGATGGCTCACTATGAACGACTCGCCATAAAATGTTTCGTGTAGGCGATGACACCATCAACTGGCCAAAACACTCCTTACACAGCATTGAAAAAAAAAACGAGAAACCATTGAAAAAAAAAACGAGAAACCATGAACCGACGAACAGATACCATGAACGAAAACGATGACTCCAGCGTCGCATTGTCAGATGAGCGCATGCTGATGTTCAACGCCTTTAACCCAATCGATGCTCTTCCTGCCGCACGACTGACAGGTGGCGGCGGAGATGATGATGACGACCTTGGAGGACGAGGAGAAGCCACCAGCACAGGGATTCCGCACAACACGGTGGCACAGAATGACGCCGTTGACCAGCAGGAGAAGAAGATGCAGCGTGTCATGGCAAACCGGCGCTCCGCCAAGGAGAGCCGACAACGTCGCAGGCAACTCCTCGCTAAGCTATCGGCAACTGTAGATGAACTCTCAGCTGACAACTTCTCTCTCAAGCGGACGAACTTAGCGCTGCGCGCTGAAGCCCGAGAGCTTCGACAGGAACTGAATAGGGTGATACGAGGAAATCTGGTCAGTGCCGCAAGTCCTCGGCGACAATTGGGACAGTATCAACAACTTTCCCGACAACAACCTTCAACGGCAAATGCCTTTCCCGCTGTTGGCGGCGCCGCCTCTGTCATGGAACTAAGCTTTCATGATCGTGGTCAACGACTTCAAGAGTCACCCAACAGCGGTAGGCAGCATGGCCCCGAGGAACCATTTCAACTCCAGGACCAGCACGGCTTCAACTCGCCTTGGCGGGGGGCGACGAATATGCGTAATACACCGAGTTGGCGGCAGCATGGTATATAGTGGGGTGGTGGGTAAGTCAGTGGGGAGCATCACAGGAATAGAGGTGTGTGCGAACAGGAGTACACGTACTGCCTATCGTTGTCTGCTGTCAGCATTTTTTCAAATAGATCACCACCAGCTAATACTGGGTGTGCGTTATCATATGCATCTAGTTTATTTGAGGAGGCTTGTAGCGAGCTCCTAGCTGTGACATTCATATGACTAGTAGGCTACCGTGTTGCTTCTTCTAGGGCAAACGCTCCAATGAGATTGAGGACGATGAGCTTATTCGCAACAAATATCATATGGTACATGTATTAACAACTGTTCGGAGACGACTCAGGTTCCTTGACGAGATTCAAAAATAATTGGCATCCTTCTTCCACGGTTCCTATGGACTTCTATTGAACATGCTCGTTACTGGATCTTGGTTAAGTTCAGTGGGGCTATTGAGAACAGGCGGGTCCTTGTTCTTGCTTATCGGGCTGTCGTTCCTTCTCCAGCATATATCCACCACTCCGGTCTTTTACTCTATTACAGTAGGACCAGCCCCAGCATGATTGGTGCAGCACGGTTGACGAATCTTCGTTTAAATCAACATTGACAAAGTCGGTAGACAACAACATTACCGTACTTTTCGAATGAAATCAAATGCGGTTTTCTCACCTGATGACCCGAAACCTCGAGAACGGGCGTGATAAGCCAACATAGATTGCAATAGAGAAATGATGGATTTGGTTGCTAAAACCACTTGGTCTCTAGAGTCGTGCTGGGTGTTAGTGCATCCACTATTGTGTTCGTAGATCTACAAACGAACACTGAGTGAAGCATCCAATACAAACAAGGTGTAGGCCACTCAGGTTCAGATTCTGCCACTCACATTCGCAAATCAAGTAGTCTACAACTGCAAATATGGGTTGGGCTTGTAGCAGAAAAAAAGGAAACGAGTCCGTGCATGTGCACATTCACCAGCGGATTCCCGAGTCCTACTTTTGATGAAGTGTTGGGCATTCTGGGGGCCGATTGTACTTGTGAGATGGTTGCTGTCACATCGGATGGTGGAGAGTCGTTAGCTCGGTTTACATCGTGTACAGAATGTCCGCTCAGCACAATTGCCCCTAAAGAAGGCACTTCCTTCACAAAAATTATCATTGACAATCAGTTTTGCAAGGTGGTTCTCATCTTTTATGGAAGTTTCCGTGGTGTTGTTCACGAATATTGGCACCGCAATCACTCGCTGGACTACTACCTGGTACGAGTATCAGGTACAACCAACTAATTCCTGCGTTACAGATGCTTGTGATCGGAGATGCAATTCCCAATCACAGTTCACTCTCAGAACACACAGTAGGTTATCACTGGACTACAACGCGTATCAAGTACCTACCATCAAAGCACAATCAACTAATGCCTTGTCGCAGATGCTTGTATGATCGGAAGTGCATTTTCCCAATCACAGTTCACTCTCAGAACACATGCAGAACATTCTCGCTGGACTATTACGAGTTTTTCAGGCAGGTACCTACAATCAAAGAACAATACACTAATTCTGCGTCGCGGATGCTTGTTTGATCGGAACTACATCTTCTCCTAGTCACAGTTCACTCTATGTCGTAGTAGATCCTTTATGCTAGGCCGTACCAGCGACAGTTCACTGGGAGTTCCGGATCACACCACGAAGTTCAAAAATGGCGCACCTTCTGATATGCTACATAGCACTCATCGTCTTCCCCTCCTTCCGAAAGGCTGCAGAACATTTTGGGATCCTCATCAATCGCGGTCGTGTCCTACCCTCGCTGATCCTCAAGTTCCGAGATAAGACGAGATAAGACGTGGTCTGGAAGCTATCGATCACCTGGTCAACACGGCTTTATTGCAAAAGTGACCAGATCTGGTCGTCCAAGCTAAAAGCTGTTTCGGCGACGAGTTCTGGAACATCGACGACCAAGAGATCCGGCCGCGTCGCAGAATGCAATCATACGCCCTTATACAATGGTGATGAGGCAACGAAACATCGGCAACGAAACACCTAACTTCGTCCGACCTTGTTGTTGGGGTGTTGTTAGAATCATTGGAGAGCAAATTGGAGTTGAAAAGATTACGGTTGGAAGAAAACAGCAGTTGTGCGACTTGCTGCTTCCCAAGGGTGGACCTCAAGAAGTCGGATTTCGCTGTTTGGAAAACGCAGCAGACTTGATCAAGGATCACTCCGACAAGTAGCTAAGCGGTTAAGTGTAAAAGTAGATATACAGTACTTCCATACCGCCGTGTTCATGCTCGAATGTTGCTGCAAATGAAGTTGTAATATCTTTTCAGTTACCCCCCAGTCTTTTGTAGGAAAGAAAAGGGCATTCCTTTCTGTGGCATTGAGCGGTGCCACTCTTGGAGTCCTCGATTGATCGCCAACTAACAAACCTCACCAAAATCATGTTAGCCGGTACCCCTATGGAGATTCTTTCAAAGGTCTTGATTACCGGTACATGCGAATTGCTCTGAGGGCAGGTGGATAACAAATCATTTTTCCGTATCGGAGACTCAAGAAGGGTTGCACTCGCTTCCCGTCTTTGACAAGAGACCGACCTCGAAGCATTCTCTTGTATCTCGACGAACGTCGCTCGTTGTCATTCACAATGTGTTGGCGGAGTTCGAAGCCTAGTTACCTTCTGCCGGCGATCTGGCCCATCGCCTGGTTTTGAAGCAGTTGCTGCCTGTTAACAATCTGTATCATCGTGACAAGGGGTCATCCCATTTTCATACCGAAAGTCGCAAAGCAAGACCCTCTCTCTCTCTGATCTGATTTCCTCACGACCAAGGCCTCGTGCTGGCGCGCCAGAGAGAAGGGCTGAGGCGAAGTTATCGTATGTTTCCGATCAAGACCACCTCGCGGGGCGACGGCACCGCTCTTCTGACTCTCGAGAGTGATGCGACGGGAGGCGAAGATGTTGCCGCCCGCCTACCATTAGCTGGTAGTTGGACTGCAGCTCCTCGTTCACGATTGTGCTCCGGTCACGTACTGTATCACCAGCTAGCGACGGCACAAGTGGATCGATTGAAATAGCCTCAAGCAATCTATTAGCTGAAATAGGTATTAAACCGACAATACCCGCCAACGCGAGCAGTTTTCTGATAAATGTACAGCATGGTCGGTCGTGCATCTTGACGAGACGCTACATATAAGTATTTTTGGTTCGTGAATATCCAGGCAATAATGGAGACATTGACAGCTCACTATTTCTGGCTGCCTTCGCTTCACCTATAGTCCCTGAGGATCAACAGTATTTGATGTTATGTGCGCACTGTTTTGGTGTTAATAATTCAGATGGTCGAGAGTCACTGAAGAGGTATGGTGTATTTTGTGCTTTGGTAATAAATACTTTCAACAAAGGTTATGGGAGGGGATACGCTGTCGTCCCCACGTAATCCCAGCCTGGTCACATTTCTTCAGACAAAGTGGTTTGTCGGATGCACACGGTACGTTACGAACTTCAAGTTGCTTCAAGGCCCTGTCCACATTTTCACCACACTGCACACAATTCCCACCCTCTGCCCATACAGGACAGTACGCATCAACTTTGCAAGTGATGCTACGCTCAAAGATAATTTCTCGTATCATGAGTAAAGCGGAGGATCGTTTTGGCAATACAAGCGACAGCTCAAGCTTGTGCTTTGAAGACACACCCTTCATCGATGGGGACGGCAAGCAAATAGCGTCCTTGTTCGCAGACGCCCCCGCGGCCGTTGAATTCAGTCGTGTTTCGTCCCGTCCCGTTAGTGCTGGCAAGCCCAAGCAAACCAAAGAAGGACGCTCCTCTGATGCATCTGTAGCTGCCCCTAAGGAGGAGCCGAAGGAAACTGCTGATTCTTCTAGTGTACAAGATGAAGATAAGAATATGCGCCGCATCATGGCGAATCGAAAGTCCGCCAAAGAGAGCCGGCAGCGTCGAAGACAACTCGTTACCAAACTCTCAGCAACGGTGGATCAGTTGTCTGCTGAAAATTTGCAGCTCCGGCAGAGCAACACGGAAATGCGAAACGAGATACACGAGTTGAAACGACAGCTGCTCCTGACCTTGACGACCGCGAGGGGGGTAGTAAGCCGAGGAGGGCTGGGCCAACAAGAACAAGAACATCCACAAAGATCGGGGCATTTCTTCCCCGGTAATACTTCTTCTCCCAGCAATCTTCCTGCTGCTGGCATGGCCCAGAACAGCCGTTACTTGTCACACGCCACCATTGGCAGGTCCGCGCTCCCAAGCGGTCCATTTCAGGGGTCATCGTCGTTCAACCACCAGCAGCAACAACATGACGACCAAGTGGCACGTTCGTCCTTGGGCTGGACAACGAATGAAGCTAGTGGCGTACGCAATTCATTGGATACGGCTTGTTGGGATGATGATCTCGATGGCCATTTCTCGTTTGACAGCAAGAGTTAAATAGGTAATACGTAAGAGCAGTAATACAGAGTGTACACGCGCGTACTATAACTAGCAAAACGCTTTATGGTCTTGGCACGCTCTTACTAGTAGTACAATCGTTTGCCGACAAGCTGTCGATTCTCAACGGGACCGAGCTGTGATACATCTATGAAGGCGGCGACGCTCCCTCCCTGAGCGACACCCAAGAAGCTGTGCTACCGAGTGTACCAGCCAATTTCCTGCTCTTTCCTCGCAACTCTTCCTTTTAGTATACCAATAGGTACTGAAACAAGCCGAGTGCTGCATCAGGCCGTTTTATAACAGGGGAACCAGAAAACCCTCCTCTATGGAGGTGACGCCGTTTTCTTCATGAGCTTGCATTCCTCGCAAATTCCCTCACGTCAGTCGTATAAAGGCACGTAGCACTGAACAAGCGGTACTAGTAGCGAAAGATAATGTACTACACGAACACCATGATGATGCTCACGCTACGCGTGGATAACGCTCTAGTCGCAGCTTTTTGGTCACCGCATCGTATCCATTTGAACTTTTAAAGGGTGTGACATGTAGTTGCGAGGGGATCTAAATGACATTCCATTGGTCTCGCGCCAGGTTTCTGACTGTCTGTACTATACTCAACGGCACAGTACGACGTACAGTAAATAATCATTCGTGGGATTCATTCATATCCCCATCTCTATCTGATAAAGAAGGTTCTCATTTCGCAGATTGACTTCAAGTCACCCGCGGACTATTTCCTTCATTCTCATTGGTGGGCCAACAACTGTCATGGCGGTGTCACAGAACGGACTGCAACACGACCACCTGCGCATTTCAACTACTTGAAGCAGACTCTCGGGGTCGATGGTTGCTAGTCTTCTTCGCGTTCATCAATCTCTTTCTCTCTCTACCCCACTCTGATTTAAAGCCCTCTACCAAACTTGTTCTATAATGGGGTCTTCGTACATGATTCGGAAAGCAATTACGCGGGAGCTGCGAATGTTGCTTCCTCCGCGAACCGTTTCCGAGCTCGTGGCGAAAGCTGTGGGGGGTGCCGCTTCCTTGGTGATGGATCAACACTATCGCGAAGCCTACCTGAACTACATTCGACGGGGTGTCATTCGCGACGATGTCTTCTTTCAAAATGGTTCCAATATTTTAATGGGGCCCTTTTTGGTACTCTCGCTACTTATGGAATTGGGCCAAGCCAAACAAGCAGGTTTCCAAGTCGACGAGTTCTTGGAAGGGGTGCGACCAGCCTTGGAGCAATATCATAATGTGGAAAAGACGCTGGACAATCGTGTCTTTGACTTGTTGATGGAGAACGATGACGGCAAAATGATGAGCGATTTTCAGAAAAAGTACAAAATTCCCATGATGAACTCCGTCTTTGAGAAACAGTACAAGCTGAAGCCCCTCAAGACAGTGACAAACTCGTCATCGTCAACGGCATCGACTGCCTTTACCGAAGAAGAACGTTCTGTAATGGCTGGATTGGCCCAACGCGAGGCGGAGTACGCGCATTCCTTGACCAATCGACCCTCCTTTCTTCCAAACCTATCGTCTGTCCTTGACTGGGACTGGAAGTCGTCGGAAGCACAACAATTGCAAGCCATGGTATCACCGGATTTCTTCCGGTCACTCCAGAAAGACAAGACGATTGGTTGCATGCTGCATACCATGAAGGGCATTGAGCTGGACTATCAAGACAAGTCCAGCAAGGTGTTGAATGTGGCCTTGCTGAGTGCGCGCATCATGGTCATGGATCAAGAAGATAATTCTGACAACTTTGATACCCTTCAGGATGACGAGCTGGATGTTGATGAAGAGGAAGAGGTTGTCGCGGCACAGATTGAAGTCTTGTACGACCTTCAACATACAGTCAGTGTAGCATCAAGGATCTTTTCGGACGAGGGGGAGTCGTTGTCGAAAGGTGAATTCACCGAACGCTTGATCCGCGTGAGTGTATGGGAAGGTTATTTGACAGGCAAGGACGAAGGGCTGCGTTGGGTTCTCTCCAACGTACGAGAACCATGGGAGATTCCACCAGCCGATGTGGATTTCGACTATCATGCCAAATGAAGTTGTTGTTTCATATCAGATGTACACGTACTCCCTTCATGCTCACCGTTCATGCCGCCTCATGCACATCAAGTGCTGCCATCATCAAGCTCCGTCCCCATGGAGCTTCAGTCTCGTCGCCTGTGACCGATGTGACCGCCAGCAAGTACCCTCAATGTATTCCTACATATATGTATACACACACTATAAACTAATCCAATACTAAATATGTTATTTGTCAGTCTACGACAATGACAGTCGTCACGGCTCGTGATCCATGTCACACGTGGAGAAGAGAAGTACAGTGTGATCCGGTTCAAACCTGGCAGGGTAGGCTTGCGACTGACAAATAAATTCGTTCTGACAGACTAAGTTTTCGAAGATGCGGAAGAGGCAGTAGGATTGAACGCACCAAGCTGTGTATCCTCAGCTACCTTCTCCTGGAGTATTTGTAGGTGCGGTGGGTTCCTCCACAAGTTCTTCCTCGTCATCCTTATGCTCCCTCTTCTTGAGTCTTCCTCTGTTGTCCGTGCGAACCCTTGTAGCGTTTCCGGGTGACTCTATAGCTCTTCTCTATATATCACGCAATGCCTGCGCTAAAAACTAAATTTACAAGGCAGTTTCGTTGATAACGTACTGTAGATCCATACTTGACTAATACTAACATTGTACTTTTCAGTTGAGCAAATCTGCATCGCTTGTTCTGTCGCTGCTTTCGTCGATTTTTTCTCCGGCACACACATGACCCAGCTGGCTCGGGCTTGATGTTGTTTCATCCTGATAGCGCTCAAGATACTCTACGATATAGCTGCTTAAAGTCAACGTTGGAACTGGTGGTGACAATGGAATTCCTGGCGCACTAATATTTTATGGACAAAGAACGAGTTAAGAAACTACCGGTCTCTCATACATACAGTACTGCAGTACGTGTACTACAAAACCCAAACCTTAGCATGCACTTTGTGTCTTTCCGTCGTCCGTCCTTCTGGGATCGTTTGGCTCACCATGATGACGAACGGAGAGACCATCACATCCACATCACACATCCACTGCACAGTGCTGCATTGCATTACATTGCACAACTGCAATCTTGGAATCGACTCAACAGTGTCTTGCACCAGTATCTGTCACTCTAGTCGTCTCTTGCTTGTCTGGAGTGTACAGTACTTTGATATCTTCATCTCAAAAGAAGTACAATGTTCTCCACTACCAAACTCCTTCGCTTGGCCTCGACTCATAATGGGATGCGTCGCATTCTCAAGCGTCCCATAGCCGTGGATGAATTCGTCAAGAATGCCATTCGTACGGGCGTCTATCTGGGAGCCGATGAGGATCGCACGACTGTCGAACGACGTCATCGTCGTCAAGAATACCCCGACGAGTACCAAATTTTGACGCTTCATCCACCACTTCCTCAACCACCCCGTGTGCCCCTTCGGTATCAGCGAAAGGTGAAACACATTATGCAACAACAAAAGGGTAGTGGCAATACTCCAGAGTCTCGTCAACGTGCCGCCATGCGAAGTTATTTGGCGCGCAACACTAGCATTGAGCACGGTAGATCTGATAAACAATCTCTGGATGACTATTATCGTGCCTTGTTGGGTATTCCAGCTCCGCCTCCAACAACAGTCATGGGGCAGAAATCGACACTTGTCAACAAGGCATATGTGTTTGCCGTCAAGCAAGAAGAAGTCATGCGAAGCGGCGATGGTATGAGTGAAGAAGAGTCTCTACAAGTTGTAGAACAATTGTTACAAGAAGAAGCAAAACAAGAACGTCATGAATCTCGAAAGGTACAACAAGAGGTACAAGAATGGAGGAGAAAGGAACAAGCTTCAGCAAAGGACGACGACGAACCTGATGACATGACAATGAATGCAACAGACGACGACGACATGTTGTTGGACAGTACCACCTTGCTCGATTCCTTTTCCAACACGAATCATCAAAAAGGTGACGACTACGACAATGATGATGAGTCCACTCCCTCCATTTTACATTCTAGACCTCGTACGATCCAAGGCATGGCCATTTGGTCCAACAAGTTGGCGGCTGTGCCGTATCGAGATTGGACCATTGGTGCATCCGTGGCGCTCGATCATTTTGTGGCGCGCAGTATTTTGGAACTGTCGGAAGAAACGTGGGTGGCCTTGTTGGAAGGCGACGGCGACATGAAGTCGATTGGACAAGATATTGTCTTGACTCGTCAAGCGCTCTTTCCGGAAACGTTGCAAGTGCAAACAGAAGATGAAGACGAGGATGGAGCTCGTGATGCAACAGCTGTATTGGACGATGTCATGAATGTCGGTGACAAGAGCATTGATGAATTGTTGGCCAGCTTGGGAGGTGACAGCTTGATGGAAGATGATGATGACGACGACGACAAGGATTCCTTTCTCTGGACGACCAACAATAGTGGAGAAGAATCTACTACGGATCAATTGGTGGACGAATTACAAGAATGGCGTCAACGCAATGTCGATCAACCCTACGAAGATTGGTCCAATGAGACGAGGGCTGATTTCCAAGAATGGATGCAAAGTTACGTCGCAACGCTCATGGGAGATGATGATGATGATACTACTGTTGACTGGGAGGAGACTCGTCATGCCCTCTTGGATGCACCACCCATGACACGAGAAGACAATGAGGAGTTTTGGAATGCCATTCGTGATGAAACACAAGCTGAAATTTGGTTAAGCACTTTGCAACAACAACAACAAGATGAAGGTGTTTTGGCACCCTTTTGGAAGTTGCCCCATGGTGAACAAGTGCAACGATTGGTGGCCTTGACACAATTGCGTCCCATTGTGGATGAATATGCAACAACGACTACCAGAGAGGCCTTTATGGAACGCCATGCTAACAAATTATTGGAAGGTTTGGATTTGGAGCACTTGGTATTGGACAGCAATGGTCCAATTTCGGGAGGTGATTTATTGAAAAAGTGGAGCAACAATCATGCTGCTCATGCTGCTGCAAGCGATGATGATGATATCAAGGAAACGGATCGATTTTCCGTCGTTACCATGCCCTATGATGGTAGTCGGAAAAAGTCTCGTGCCATGTTGGAAGCATGGAATTCTTTCAAGGTTGGACGGGCCCAATATGAAGAGCATTTGTACAAGAGTGGTAAATTGGGACTACGGTACAGTGATAAGGTGTTGTTGAAGAAAGACAATGACAACGATGAGGAGGAATGATGAACGAATGGACGAACTGAGAGCACATTGTAGCAAGTACTACAACTACTAACTAGTCGTCAACATTACCTGGAAGATGTTTGTTGTTGCACACTTAGATATAAATGATGGGTTAACGGAGAAATAAACTAAAGCACGAAAAGAAGATTGGCGATCCCAACATCGAAATGGCTGAAACGGTGTTGTCGACTTTCAAGCTCGTCATTCTGTCAGCAACCGTGCGTGCATCATAGGAGAGTTTCACTTTTTGTGCGTTTTCGGTGCCATGGGTCCGTCTCTCTTGCATCGCCACTCGTTGGTGGGTGATTTTCTTGCGGCCTTTGCAAATAAAATAGCCTTCCCCGACGCTCGAGGAAACCCTAGACTGGAAAGTGACTGACCTCGATTGGGAATATCGTCGGGTCGATCGTCAGCGCAACCAATAAGATGCAGACCGTCAAGTAAATCTGCGGCAGTACGGCGGCATAGTCCTCGAAGGAATCAAACAAAAGCGATACGCTCCTGACAAGGCGAAGTGCCAAAACAAGACTCGACCAGCAATTCTCGAAACGGTTTCCATTCAAACGACACGAGCTGCGGATGCCAAACTGTTCCATGGTTCCGCGCTGAACAATGAGAGATCCAATATCATTGATCATCGACAGTGACATCATATGTACCACCCACATCAATCTCAAGACGAGCATCTCTGCAATACCCTGTCAGAAGTAGACGTCGACTACAGCAGCCCGTCTTACCACAGGAAAATAGGTGTTGAGAGAGAAAATAGAGTTGCAGCGTCCAAGCATACTACCCAACTCGCGCACCCAATGGCCCGGCCAAACCTCAATTGAAAGCTGCGTAACACGGCTTAAAGCCAGGGCAGAAAGAAGCCGAACTGAACCTGACCCTTCACCCACGGCAACTGTCGTAGACTAGCATTTTGTGAGGTACCTCTCTGTCACGTCCGAGAAGGACTCACTGGCATCTGCTGCAATATAGCCTAAGCTCCTCAAGATGCTCACCCGCGCGCGTGGCCATTTGCCAATGCCTCGAGAGGTATTTTTGACAATCTCCTGTCTCCAACCGTTTGATTTTGTGCGTTGCTTTCAAAAAATCAGAGAGATTGTCAATGACTACCTTGTCCCATTGCTTGATATGATAGTGTGGGAGGCACAACGAAATGGTTGAAACCTTGCTCCTCACTTCACTGTTTGTCGGTGCATAAGCATGGGCATCTCTTTCATCACTCATGACAGGTGGCTCTCTCTCTCTCGTCCACGCTTCAAAGCACTCAGCATTGAACCTCGGGGGGAACAACAAATAAGGTGCAGATTTTTAAAAAGTAAACCTCAGATTAATTTTACTGTTCCTTTGTTGTTTCGTTACTTTAAATATTCTTGGCCAGCATGAGTGGATCGTCGTTATCCGAGAGTGGTACAAGCCACACGGTGTATTCAAAGTCCTGCGTGGCCTCGATGCGATACTCTGGATACACGGCCGGAAACCAACTCACATCACCGGCAACTCCCATTATTTTGTGATCAATGTGCGCATAAATGGGTGCGTTGTTCGTTGTTTTACGTGCCATTGTATGAAGGGCGCGGTGCAACTCGGCTTGGGTGAAATGAGAGGCTCCAATATTCATGACATTTGCATGTTCGGATACAATCAAGAGTCCACGTCCCCGACCGTCTCGAAAGGTGACCCATCGACAATCTGATTTATTACCATTTTCACTCGGTACAATGTAATCGACTTCATTTTCGTCGACTGTCGTATTGTAGATTCCAATCTCTGTGCCAGCCTTGCGATCGGGGTAATTTTCCACTTGGCCGCGACCATAGTAGGTCATGTGAAAGAGCTTGGAATCCAATACAGCTTCCCAGCCCACGCGTGCCAGGGATGGAATGTCCTTGATGCAAGCATTAGGATGCACCTTGGTTTCCAGTTTAACGCGACCATCTTCCAGTACTGTGTAGACAATGGTCTGCTTAAAGAGCTCCTTGCATCCCTTTCGTTGTTGTACAGAACATTCGGCCTTGATTTCGACACGTGTCGTTGTTTCGGAAACATCGAGGCTGTTGCACTTGATGATAGGTGGATCATCTGGCATGAGTCCCTTAACTTTCCAGAACCAACTATAGGACAGGTCGTTAAAACTCTGAAAGATCCCATAGAGGCGGTACAGGGCTGGGTTGATGAATTTCAACTTGTCTGGAAGAACGAAGCCAAGCAAGAGTTCCACGCCTCCTCGGTCATTGTCCGTAAGGGCTCTTGTGTAATTCGGAGTAATACCAGCATTGTCAACGTCAACTTGCCCAGCAAGTAGGTTGGTACCGTCTGGTGTAGACATCGTTTGAATGGTTCCAGTATTGCGGGCAATCGCAACGAGAGGTTGGCCTTCCTTCAAAACGGTCACCATGTTGTGTGTCTCTTCGACAGTCAACAAACTGTTGCCCACCGCTGCTCGTTCGGTCGTCGACTGGGGCTCCATGGTTTCAATAGCGACTTGAAATTGTTCGGTAATCAGAACATGCCCCTTCTTGGCCCACGATTCGTCGTTCTTGAGGACGCCCCGAATGTTCAAAAAGTATTCCACCGGTGCAGTTGTTGCCATTCTGGTGTAAGTTAGAATCTTCTCACGTGCTGCATCAATGTTGAGCACAACGACACTATTCTTGTTCGCGTCGCTGGGAATGGTAAAGGTCCCCGACACAACAGGGTCCAACGAGACATCGCAGGCAATGTGCCAGGACCATTCCAGGTGCGAGAGATTTTGAAAGAGGTAACGGTTCTCCACGTTCAACTGAATGCGATCAATAACATTCCCGGCAATCGAGACCTCAACCTTGTCGCTGCCGCCCTCCGAAGGAGTAAATGCAACGGGCTGCTGCAAATACTTTAGCTCTTGTACAGCAGGATGAGGCTCGCGGTCCGGAGAAAAGATTCCCTGGTGGCGATTGTCACAAAGTCAAGTCAGAATCACTCTCGTCACAAACATCTCGTTGCTAAACTGCATTCACATTCACACACAACAATCACACAGGGACACTCACATTGATACAAAATTGTCGATCATGAATCTTCTCTCCGTAATCCCCTCCGTACGCATAATACATTCGTCCATCATCATCCTTCTTTCGAAGGCCCTGATCTATCATGTCCCAGATGTAGCCACCCTGGAGGCGTGGCTTGTCAGGGTTCCAAAAGTGTTCCCAGTAGAGATGCAAATTTCCATTGGAATTTCCCATGGAATGACTGTATTCACACAAGACGACAGGACGATCCTCATCGCTGCGCAGGCCCATGTGTAAGGTTTTGTTCACGTCGGGGTACATGGGACAAATAATATCAGTCAACTGGAAAATAAAGCGAGCGAGAGAGAAGCAACAGGGGTGAGTTTCTTCTTCTTCTTCTTAACATGCGTGTCACTTTGCGCAACGACTACTACAAAGAGAAAGAACTACTACTCACTTCCGTCCGTCCCACTCCTTCCACAATCGCTCCTCCCGATTCATACATGACTGGTCGAGAATCATCCAACGCCAGTAGATACTCTCGTGCGGCCCACAAGTTTTTACCGCGCCCACATTCATTGCCCAACGACCACGTAATGATGGAGGCATGATTGCGATCTCGTTCCACCATGCGCGTGACGCGAGATACAAACGCATTGTGCCAATGCCAATCGTGTGCCAACTTGCCCATGGGTTGCATCCCGTGTGTTTCAATATTGGCTTCGTCACACACGTACATGCCATAATAATCAGCGAGTCTGTAGAAGGAAGCGTCGTTGGGATAATGACAGCAGCGAATGGCGTTGAAATTGTTTTGTTTCAAGATTTCGATATCTTGTTGAGTGCGTTCAAGACTAATGACTTTTCCGTGGTCCGGGTCGTGCTCGTGACGATTGACACCAGCGACGGTAATACGTGCGCCATTGACCAGCAGACAACCATTTTGAATTTCGACTGAGCGGAATCCGACGCGACACGATTCGACTTGATGAATCATCGTACTGTCGGAAGAATCCGTCAAGGTCAAGACGAGAGTGTAGAGATGAGGAGATTCAGCCGACCATAGTTTGACATTCTCCACCATGGAGGATAGAATTGTATCTCTACCGTCATGGTTGAGTGGCTGTGAATGCGACCACACGAGTGGTCCTTCCTTGACGCCACCATTGGGAGACGTCTGATCATCGTCGTAGAGTTTGCACACTAGCTGCATATTGTTGTCAGTATTGCTCGTAGTCGTCTTGCTGTCCACAACAATACTCAACAATCCCGTCGCATCGGCTTGAATGGTAAAATCTTGCAACAGCATTTTGGGTTTGCGCTGCACGAGTTCGACGGATCGATGAATGCCCGCCATCCACCAATGATCTTGATCTTCGCAATAGGACCCATCCGACCATCGAATCACGACAACTTCGAGAATATTGCTGTCACCCGAGCGCAACGCCTTGGTGGCATCGACTTCGACCGGCAATCTAGAATCTTTGGAAAAACCCAATAGTTGCTGATTGAGGTAGATGAAACAGGCTGATTCGACACCATGCAACAAGAGCGAATACTGACATCCATTCGTCTCTGTCTCACTACTACTCCAAGGAAGATTAAATTCCAGTCGATAGATACCCGTCGGATTGTCGTGCAGAGGTACAAAGGGTGGGACACACGGAAAGGGATACTTGACATTGGTGTAAATGGGACGATCGTAGCCTCGCATCATCCAGTTGGAGGGCACCTCCATGCGACTCCAGGGACGAGCCTCCAATTGTTGTTGCACTGTATCGAGGGCACTCTGCACAGTCGTATGATATTGAAACTGCCAATCGAGCTTGTCGAGTTTCCAAACGTTGGGAGCCATGGAATTGCTATCAAAGTTCAGTGTCGTCATGGCGGGCAAGATTGGTTCACAGGCAGCTTGACGAGCCGCTTGTTCCGTCTCCAGGTATCGCATTTGCGAGACATGCATGTCCATGCGATTCAGGCCTGGAATGCGAGGATCCATCCAGACCTTTCCAATGGAGTTCAAGACATTACGATAGTAGAAAACCCACGTCACCATGAGGAGTAGACCAGCAGTGGCGATGACAATCATGTCGTCGTTTGTACTGTAGAGCATTCCAACAACCCAGAGTGATAGAATCAACCAAAAGACTGAAATAAACTTGACCAAATGACAAGTGGCATTGTTGGGAAGCAACCATTGTAGGATGGTATTGGCCATTAAATCATTCACGGGTCGTACCGCGGAACGGGAATGTTTCGATCGAAACAAGTGACGATGAGCATTCTCGACAAAGGTCTGCATCGCTCGACGTCTCCGAACCAAGGCAGGTCGACGTTTCTGCCACGAATTAGTAATGCGACTATAATACAATGGGTCTGTGGGAGCAAGCTGCTTCTCGTTCTCGCTTCCTTCAATTTCAAAGGGAGACATCTTGGTCGTCGTCGTCGATGCTGTCGCAGCAGGAGGTGACATGATGAAGTGTTTTGCTTCGTGTTGTTTGCTTGTTTGTTTGCTTTCTATGCTTGCTTGCTGTTCAATCTCTTTTTGTGAAGTATTATGAGTCGAGTCGAGTCGTCGAGAGAAAGGACGACTTACTACTCACGATCGACACGAGCAGTTCTGTTCACGAAATCGAATGAACAACGACTGGCGATGAGGTGTGATGATAATGATGATGTGATCACTTTTGCAGTGATGCCAATCTTGGATCTGTTCTTCCTTGTGCTGCAATGAAAGCGTCATCACGCACTGTGCGCGACCACATCAGTCATGGACAGTACAGTACTTCCTTCCGGTAGACAGTATTATACTGTCTACTGTAGGATCTGCACAGTAGTTGACACTCTAGCATACG
>JAVCKV010159240.1:0-18008 GCA_032274145.1 Herpochondria borealis | reverse complement strand
TTAATAATATATATTCGTATTTGATCAGAAAAATCACATTTAAAATACATTGAACCTGAATATTATATTAAAATATATATTTTTGATTTTTATAGGAACACGTGTCATGCCTGACTAAAAGGTGACTATTTTTCAGTAACTTTTGCTATTCGTAGTCAGTTACTTACTCACTTCTCCGCCATTTTTTGCCGTAGTCAGTCAGTCATTAATACGGGCCTGCTGCACACATCCTCAAGAGGCACTACAGTGCACATACACTTTTTACTGCTTAGACGCACGTAAAGCACTTGAGTACAGCGGTGGTCGGTAACTGTCATGCTAGAGTTCGACGTCAGCCGATCGTCAAATCATGCACATAATTTTGCGTATTACAGAGTGGGAACGAGAAGCGTGGCCGTGTTCATGTTCGGCAGTCCCGTCATCGAGGAACTACACGAGTTAAATTCCTTTGGTGACGGTGCGTTTTTTACGGGGAGTTACCACGTAGGATGTAGAATGGCTTATCCGACTTAAAATTCATTATCCATTTTTACAAGCGGACCATTCTTTCTTACAAACTATTGGCATAGGGCGTAATTATTATTAGACCTGAGGCTTTTCAGGTGCATAGCACGGGTCTGTCTCCACGGGTCTATCCATCGTACTTGGGCTACGCGCACCCGTGATTCGGCTGCAGCCTATTGCTCGGGGAGTTTATGACCCACAATTTACAGCTCTAGCTAGTGCTCTTCCGCCTTAGTTCTCGTCTTACATGTCCCGAAAGTCTTAAATTCATTCTCAGGCTTGTCTATCACTAGTATTTGCACTTGTGGTGAATCGATGAAAACAAGGTGCTGTTTCGGCGACGAGACAGCACCAAAGTTGTTTCCAGGATTTACCTTTTGATCTGGGGCCTCTAGAGATACCAAACCATAATGAAAACCTCAGGCTATCTATGCCGACATATAGCCTCATTATTGCTCTAAATTAGAGGTCCGACCTGTTGGCTGTCTTTATGGTAGGTCATTGAATATGGGTCGACGGACATTCTGCCGACAGTAACTGAAGGGCGATAAGGTTCATGGATGCGCCCGTGTCGACTAGAAGGGCCGCAGTACTCATCACTTCCGATTGAAGTCCAGCTGTGCCGATGACGTTGTAGTCAGGGGCTGAGAAATGGTCTTCAACGGTGGAGTCACCAGCGATTAGTTGTTGTAGTGCGTGAGGGATTTGACTGAACGGGTTTGATGATGAACCTTGCGGAAGGTATGCTATGCCTGAGCAGTCTTGTTCTGACTTTATGTGTGGATGAGGTCAGGTAAGTCAGGGCTGTTGGTACTTATAACTGCTACTTCGTCGATATGCTTGTCCGGGTGAGGGGTATCCATTGTTAAAGGGAAGAGAAACGGGTTCCCTACGATATTCCTTTTAATTTTCGAAGATGTACCTGCCCTGGTCTTTGAGTCGTTGTCGGAAAACTAATAAATCAACTGGAGGAGGCTGCTGTGGTAGTATAGAATGAGCAAAAACCCATATCAGAGTTACACTAAAGGATCTCCTGGTATTTCTTTCTCGCTTGTGACTAGTTATCTTTTCGGACTGACTTGGGGATGAAGTTGCAGTTCTTTGACTAGGAAGATGCGAAAGCGGATCTTTTTTTCTGCCGCGGCAATCTATTGGTCTTACTCAACGACGTTGAGATATGAGGGCTGTTGAGACTTTATTGAACTCTGCATGTCTCTACAATCCGTGCGATTGTCGCGGCGATCATTGTTTCTATCAAACAATTCGCGGTTTCACTATAGTTCATAGCAGCGATCGCTCCCACTGGTATCCTTGTCTTTGGAGCGGTGTCGAATATTAGAGGCCTTTCAGTAATATATTAAGGCAAAAAATATACAGTGGGCGTCGCGGGGAATCGAACCCGCGACAGGCCAATCGGGTGGCACAAAGATCGCGCAGATTGAGCCACTGAGACCATCTCGACGCCGTCTACGGAAAGTCGTGTGGAGATTTATACTCCTGGTCGTATGGACAGTTATATGCCTGTTGTTGTGGACATGTGTACTGTAGACAGCTTCACAGTGTGCGACTAGCGCACAATGCTTCTCTACTTAGTAGAATAAAAGGCGACCAAGGCCTCCAGCTCGGAAGGTCCTCGCCATTGCTTCTCGACCAACCTACTGTACTCCACACTGAAACGAGAGAGCTGCCCTCGCTATTTCATTGAATGGTACAGGGCTGATCTGTTATTTTCCGGTGTTGCAGTCCTTCCAGTATCTAAGCGTGTACTGTGGTTTATGCTAACCTGTACACTGAAAGGCTTTCCTAATTTTCTTGTGGAAGAGTGTGAACATTGTTTTCGGCTCATGAATGATGAATGACCCCTCCGCTCCAGTTGCATCATCTTCCAGCTCAACTGCCTCCCTTACAACGGCGTGGTAAAGAGCATTTAAGTACTCGACTCGTTCCTCATTGGCGCATTGGAGAAACTCAAGCTCACAATAATTTACGTCCAATATTGCAGCAACAAGGAACAACAAAACTCGACGGGGAGCTCTAGATACCTGTGGAGTTTCACTTCCTCTCTTAGATGTCCAAGTCAAAACAGTACTGTCCACGGAATTTCATAGAATTCCCAAACGCACTTTTATCCTATCCGCAATTTTCAAATCCAGCTGTGTTTCTTTCCACCTATTGAGCCTGCAGTCGCGTGCCCCATCTCTGTGCTTACAATTCTCAGCAATGCTCGGAATCGTACGAAATGATTTTCCAATATTTTCTCTGCCATGTTAATCAAAACTGTCGAGAGAATTTCCATTTGATGCTTCACTGTACAAAGAGTCACTGTTGAAATTCATTTCCCCAGCCAAAACATGCAGTGTCTCAAACATTTCACGTAATAGACGGGGAGCTCGTGCAATGGTTACTTTTCGATCCGTTTTGAGCAGTTGAGGAACACATAGAACTTCTGAATGTAAATTAATTATGTCCGCCAAGCTTTTCCTGTGGTTGGCGTCTATTGGCTGTAAATCATTAGAGCTAATACAAAGTTCACTTACAATGTACGAAATATTGTCAACTTCAGTGATATATGATAGCATGGCGATTAGTCCTGAGTGCCAACGTGTTGGTATGTCGTGCTTCAGACGGTTCAATCTGTCCTGTATGACGCCTCTTTTTATTTGCTCCTCCTTCAACATCATCGCCGCTTTTCTATGGTAGTTGAAGACCTTCTTTACCTTACACATGGTCCATGTACTTCTCCCACGGCGAATCGAGTTCAATGACACCATTAACGACGAAAGCCAGATTGTGGATGACCTGTAGAACGGATCCGACGTACTTTTTGAAGAAGTCTACAGAAAGAGCAACAGAAGCTTCATGTCACTCGTTTTTGTTTGGATACTGATTCTATCAAATCCAATCACCTCGATTTCTTTCCTAATCTCCTTAACAACGCAAAGAATGTTTCAGCCAATCCTTTTTTTGTACTGTCGGTGTTCACCTTGCAGATAGAGATTGTTTGCAGGCGCAAATTGTTCTCAATATAGCTTTTCATGAATTGAAGCACTCCAAACGTGTAATGTTATGCTTCCGGTGCGCACTGAGATTACCACAGAACATAACAAGCCATACACTGCAAGACTGGTTGGCAAAACTTATGCTTCGACCGGTTCGGTACTTTGGAACTGCATTAGACCGTTAAACTAGTGCATTAGACCTTCCGTGATTGGCAAGAATAAGCAAGATATTGGTATGACTGTTACACAGCCGTACAAAACAAGTTTTACAGCTTTCAAAGTCTTCACTTTACGTCGTTGTACAATAATATAGGGTTCAGCCTTATACTTGCGGCAGACGACGCAGCTGATGCAGGGCGCAAAAAATGTCGTGATCCTGGAGTTTATAATCTTTTTAGTGTGTAGGGTGCAGGCCTCCATTATAGCGTGCGAACTAATATCGTTGGTTTTGTTCTGCTATTCCAAGCGTAGCAAGAAATATTACAGGGATGCATGATGCGGTCTGTAGTGCAGAGTCACATTAGTAGAACAATTAGTTTTATTAGTGCCTGTAGGCAAGCTGCAATCGTTGAAATAAAATTTTGCTTATTAATCGTGAGCTTTCGGGCGGCATGGGTAGTTCAAAGTGCTTTTTTGCCCGATCGCGGCGATGGACACTGAAAAAGCGACGTTTGTTCTGCTGTGTTATTCGCAACTCGATCAGAAGCTCTGCTGTTTTTTCGAATTCTCTGTCCGACTCGGATTCATCGGGAAGTTGAGCGGGGCAGGCTGCTTTCTTTTGGTCATAATAATGTTGTTAAACGGGAATGGGAGAGCTGGATAGAGCGAAAACGAAGGAGAGGGCAAGAGAAAGTGGTGCAGATTGAAGCAGTCGCTGGCGTTGGCGATACGCACTTCTGCGATAGAGGTCTTTCGACGACCACGATGGTTCGATCGAGATGGAAAAACGAGGAGGCTTGCGACCATCCGATTTTTGATTTTTACCTTTAGTTTTTTTATAATCGACAAAAGTTCGAAATTTAAACCTTTTAATCAATCGTCCCTGAAGAAAACCGTAATTGACTAAATTCAGTTGAATAAAACAGTAATTTGTACTTAGTCAATTATTACCAAACTTTTCTCATAGTTAGTTACAAATACGGGCCTGGTTTCGTTAGCCCGCGGGCGTTTAAAAAATTTTCTCGCACCACTTTGTCGCCTCAAGCATATGTTTTTATTGCACAGAGGCTGTTCAGTGATCTTGGCAGATTTGAGGGACGTCAACTTCAGTCAATGCTGACCAGGAATCTTGAGATGATAGAAACGATTCGCATGTATGTGAAAACTCACTAGCAGGACAACATACTGCCCCAAACGGGTGTTCTCAATCCTCAAGCAGCGGGATTCAAGACAATGGGGCACAAACTAGTCTGCAAAGTAGTCTAAAACATATGTTAATTAAACACCTACTTAATGACTAATAATTACTGACTTGCGTTAAAACAGGGTCGACTAGTAACTAGAAAAGGATGAGACTAATGAGTCACTTATACGTGCCTGAAATTTCTTGTATTGGTACTCTATGGTATTCAGGTAAATGGTGCTGCAAGTACAAATACTGCCTGCAAACTTAAGCAAAGGAGACAAAGAGGAAGTTTTGAACGATATCTCAACACAAGTATCCAACATTAACGAGCTTCATGTTATGTTGGAGACGCATGGGGTTGCCCATAACGAACTGTCTTCTCTCATCGACGAATTGCTGAGTCAATACACGAATATTACATGGTTGAGGTTCTCGATGGCAATATTTTTGAGTGCAGGGCGTTACAACTCTACTCAAGATCTTGTTCAAAACTGTACCAACGTTGAGTATGTTCATCTAGAGAGGCCACCCTACCTTAGGACTGGCGATATACAGAACTTATTCTGCGAGTATTTTATCAATGCCCTGCCGTTGCTTCTGGACGGGATTCTTTCGAGCACGTTAAAACTGAAGGCTCTTTACATTGAATTTTGTCCTCTTTATTTATGCTTTGATCTCCTCGGACTTTTGCAGGATATCATTCTTAAGAAATGAGCTTTGGAAAGTGCCAACAAAGAAAAACCGCATATTAACATACCTACTTTGATATAGTCTTCGGCGCTGTGGATGGATCAATTGAATGATTAAGATGCTGAACCATCGTGCCGTTTCTTGCAGTGAACCAGAATGGAATCTTCGCAAGTATATCCGGTCAATAATACGTAGGCGATGGCCACTATCTAAAATTTTCTCTAATTTTTGGAAAGTACTGAATAGCAACAGTAGTTGCCACCACAATGAATTCAACCTTTAGAAAGTTATTTCTTATCGGTTTAATTCAATGTAATGCAGCTATAAATCATTAAATATGTATTAAATTAATCCAATATGCAACGCGCGATCCAACTCTCTTGTTGTACATAAAGTATCTCGCCTTCTTAAACATGTGACTGTGGAGGACCGCGGGAAACATGTCGTTGTGTAGCTTTTGCCTCCCTTAACAAAGTCGACGAGGTTAACGTGAATGCTCATTACCGCTTCGATCATGTAGACATCCAGAAAGACAGACTCGGTAACGGACACATGCGGGCTAAATATATTAATCGCGCATGTATTTGATACATAACATGTATTTGGAGTGGTACTGTAGAGCACATGTTACACCCCTTTCAAGCAATAATGGTTAAGATGTGTCCATCAGGCTGTACATAAGAAGGTGCGGTAGTGCCACTTCGATTTTTTGAATTTGTTGAGGATGAGGTTGTTTAATTAGCGTAAAAGCAGTGGTAGCGGCTTCACAGAACGGGTGAACTTGTTTCCGCTTTTCTTCAAGCAGTCGGCAGTCGGCATCATCTTAAGTACTGATCAGAGAAGGAGAAGAATAGATAAGAGCAATCAATAGCACGCCCCTGCTGGAACTAACGTAAAAGCTGAGATACCAATTCTTCCAGAAAGAACAATCCTTCTAAGAAAATCGTTCTCGCTTTTCATACAGACGCTGCAAATGTCAACGCATCAATCACTTCGAGGAAATCCACGGGATACTGGAAATTCGCACTTCTTCAAGCAACGTCGGCTAATTTTTCTGGTCTCTCATATTTTTTTTACGCCGGCGCTTATCTACCGAATAGCAGAAATATTTCTAAGATTAATAACACCAAGAACAACGGACGGACGTAGAGTGCGAAATGTGATCCCAACTTAAATAATAATATTTTCTCGTCGACCAGCTTATTACTTTGAGTAAGTACCACTGTACTGATAAATACGTGAATACTCACACTATACGACAAATACTAGATGGAAGAAAAAAAGGTTGCTTTGACTTACGAGATCCCGAATTAGACGTGTTGCTGACAAATCCTATAAGCTGCAAAAAAATTCTGTTCTTTACTTTGTATATTTATAGTTCGAAATCAGACGCGCTTACGTGCACAATTACGCGTTACTTTGCAACACACTCTTTCTCCCCGCGGCTCCGCGGATATCATCCATGTCGGGACCAATACCTTCATTCACGGTGCCTTACATTCAGTTGCAATCCAATTTTCTCCATGAGGTTGTCTAATGTTTTTGAAGAAATTTGAGAAATGAAAATATTTATTGAAACAAATCGTCGAGAATTCTAAGAACATCGAGACACTTCTCGATGAAGTCATCAAAATACTCACGTCTATCAAGAAAGTCAATAACATCAATAATATCAAGCTCATCGACTCCACTGAGCTTTTCACGTAAAGTATAACTGTCGAGATGATCAAGTGCACCAAGGAAGTCCAAAATATCAATGAAATCGCGAAACTCGTCCGAGCTATAAGATGACAAGAAGGAAATTACAAGAAACATAGCAATGAAAGCGAAGCTAACAATTAGAACCATCACATCAAAGATATGTTTCATATCTAACATTTCAAACAATTCACGAATCATGATGGCTACTGTGAGTTAGCTTTACCTATAAATCTCTTCCGTCTGTTTTTTGTTTAGCTACAGATTGCTGTGGTATTTTGCTTCATGGTCGATATGAAATGGATGAAATCAAAGTTTGACCACGAAAAGTGCATCGCCTCTAATAATTGTTAGCGCCGGTCAAGCATGAATTGGAAAATTTAGAGAAAAGGTTCAGTCATTGTAGAAACGAATAATTTCATTAACCAGTACTATTTCAATGCAATTGAAGCTGACGTTTTCAAACTTATTCAGTCTTTTCAAAATTTGATGTGATATAGATTCGAATATTTCATTGTTTGCGTGTAATAAACTGCATGGGTTGTTCTAGAGTGGGGTTGTGTAGACTATACATGTAGTCATACATGTACTTCAATTTTGTGATTTTTAATCATATTGCCGATTCCTGTTCATGGATAAGAAATACGAAATACAGAGCATCTGTTGCTCACTATTTCAGAGAAACGAGCAAACATAATTTTATTTCTCGAGTTTTAATAATTTCGTACGTTTAATAGCATTTTCATTTTTCGGGACGTCATAATTCAAAAATATATATCGGGCTTGAAAAGTGCATATGGACTAGTTCTCAAAGAGACATATTGGTTCTGCCAAGCCTGAATGTTTTTAATGTTTTGTGTCTGCGAATTTATTCTATCCAAACTTGACCTTAAAATAAAAATTTCTACGAATACAAACTCACTATGGTTTTCGGCAAAGATTGATATATATCGCAGTAATCTTTTCCGTTCAATGAGCTATCCCGCTCATTGAACGGAAAAGATAACTGCGATAGATAGAAAACTTTGACTATGAATATAATCGGAAACTAAATTGACCTCAGAATTACTTCATATTTATGAGCTTTGGTTGAATCCAATTCTTTCTCAGTCATAAAAACTGGTCATTTAGGTTATCCCAAAATTCCAGTACAACTAAAATATATATGCATATTGTGAAAATCGGATTCCTGAAAATCGAATTTCTCTACTCCATTCAAGTTCCCTGCACATAATATTGACGAAAATCCGAAACACTATAAACACATTCAAAGGTATTTCACATTTTATTTGTTTTTAATAGTTTGATTTTTTTAATTCGTAAAAAGAGTCACTGAAAACGACGCAAAAAGACTGAATATGATCTTTTCAACCCTGAAATTATTGCCTTGCACCGGATTATTCCGTTTAGCTATGTCGGTGTATTAGTAAATAACGAGGGATGTGGTAAGGGAAACGTCTGGATGTACACACATATTCCTGCTGCATTCATCTACTGGATGAACTTATATTATCAGCTGTTTGGTAAAATTGAGTTCATCATACACATGCAACTTTGCAGGACGAATTAGTCGAAAAGAGTTTGATTCTAACAAAAAGTAAAACGCTGCTGGTCCCTCATGTAATATAGCTTTTCCAAACTACCATTTAGAAAACTAAAGAACTGAACGTCTTTATTTTTTTTATCAAATTGTAACATTTCAATTTTGTATTCGAATATCTATAGAATTATAAATTTAAATACCTGAACAAAAATCTTTGAGCGCTCATTGATTAAATTTGTATTCTTAGAACTTAAAGTACTCGCATTTAATTTTCTACCTTTTAGAGTGTCCCCACTGCGCACGAAACATTGACGCAAACATTTCGGATTTCGGCGATATGTTGGGTATTTAATGAGGCTTTAAACAAACAAGAGAACAGGACCACTGGGCACGTCACGATGGGGTTTGTTCTACTTTAGAAGCCTTTAGCAAGGCCCAATAGCAGGTGGCAAAGTGGATAGCGACTTTTTGTTTTGGAACAGCACCGCTGTGGGTGCTCATATCTACTTTTTCAAGGCAAGTGGCATACGAAAAAGGATATTAATTCCATTAAAGCGTAAACCAAAAATCGTGCCATCATTATCATTTTTGTAGTTTCTACTGTCGCTGCTATTTTCGGTTGGAAAAAGTACAACAACAGCTTCTCCGTGGTAGTAAACGAAGTTCTTTGTCTTCGATTTATCATAGAAAAAAGAAACTTGGACATAATAAGGTAAGGAGACAATTGATCGTCAAGGTTGCTACGCTGACGAGCACTTAAGTACCACAGTTCCTTCCATATAACGATAACTATATACAACACACAAAATATAGATTGGAAAACAAGAAACAGGGAAAACGTCAACTATTTAATGATGGTATTGTCTGTTCATTTCTTTGATCTTAGATTTTGAATGGAGTTTCAACTCGAGAAGCACGTACGGCCAAATCCAATGAACGTTTTTGTAAATTACGGCCGGATTTAGTAGAGTAGTTCTTACCCTGAGATGCGTCAGTATCCAGGAGACGGTGTCCCCTTTAATTTAGTAATTTCGTAAAGCGACAGTCATCAGGGACGAGTACTTAATTCCTCGGTAAGGCGGTCTTAGTGCATTATGACACTGGGACAGGGGTCGGTCCTCTGCATCGTTATCGGCAGATGAATCTGTTCTAAAGGAACAATTTCTCCAGGACTCGTGCTGTCCCTTTTTTCTGCTTTGTTTCAGAAAGTTTGAATTTTGAAGTTTGAATATTAATATATTAATTTCCGTTAAAATGGAATGTAAATCGGAATTAATAATATTATTTTATATCTCCTTGTACTATTGAAACATTAGTTTGAACCAAAAAGGAGTTAGTACCTGCTAGGATGGCAAAGCCAGTAGTTGTGGGGTCCGCATAAACTGGTGGAGGATCCAGCACTGCTGTAGTAAGACTGTGGGCTGGCAATGAATGAAAAATGCATTATAAGCCCGTCCTAGAGACAGCATCGGGGCTGGTGTTATCTAATGCTTCAGGGAAGTGCATGTGGAAAATACCTCCTGTTGGATGCTTGTCTAGATCTCAGAGTTATGATCTTCAAAGTATATGAGAGAGTGAAGTAATGGAGAAACTGTCTCGTAAGAGTTTTTAGATCTACCAGAATAAGTCGATTTAGATCTACTTGACGTCTTCTCGACGACTTGTACATAAAAATCTCGAGACTTTTCAAAATCCTCTACTTAAGTATTGCTTTTGAGGTCCATACGGTTCTAAAACGAAATTGTTTTCGATAAAAGACGTTGTCGAGTAATTTTTCTCGTACATTACTTTTCAGTTTCGTCTCGGGACGTGTCCGGTCATATTACACTATTATGTCGGCAGCAAGTGGATTGTTTTCTTGTCGAGGCGACTCCGCAGTATCTCCCTATTTGTTTAGTCGGCAGTTGTGTGCTTCTGTGCCACCCAATTACGATAGGTCAATTATTTCATATGGCCTAGGCTTGTAATAAGTGTGGTCAGTTTGATAAGAATCGCTTTGCACAATAATAGCTTGTTTTATAGGGACAAGTTGTATTGCTTCATCTATTTTTGACGCAGGAGGTGTATATTATGGTGATTTGTGTGAGGAAAGTTTACTTTTATATTCAACGCCACACTTACGGGGATCCATCACGGTAGATGTTTGAATTAAAATATTAACGTACTACATATTTCCTCTGCGAGTTGGCTTTATCTAATCAGGGAGATGAGAGGCTTTCAGCCAGTATGGAGGATATTTTTGAATAATCGGCTTGCCAATCCAGGAACGAAACAAAGTAGGGGCATAAGAGGGGATTGCTTCTTCTACTGTAATAGAGCTTTGGTCGTGAGGCTGTTTTGTCGCCCGAGGCTACGGGAGATATTCGAGACTACTCATTACATCTCTCGAAGTTGGTAGTTCTTTACGTGGGATTTCAAGGTTACCAAAATGAGCACCCTCGCTCTTGTGGTGAAAGGGCAGTGCTTTTCTGTCGTCTTCCATGCCCAAGCGGCGAAATGATCCAAAAAACTAAAAGAAACGCGAACGGCATAGGCATAGTAGCAATAAAAATAAAAATATTTTAAAATATGACAATCAAGAAAGATAGATTCTTGGTCAGGAGACTAATATTCAATACAACGATTCTAGCTCTGTAGGTGTCGTGGATAGGAATAATTTCTGTTAAGCTAACAAAACACGACTGAAGAGTCAGTAATCCAGGGGTGTAAGGCCTGTGCGACAGCTCTGACTGGATGGAAAAGCGTGGCGTTATAGAAAGGGCGGAGGGCAAAAGCACGCACGACGGGCACTAGAAAGGGACTCGGGAGTCTTACGCGAACTGGGTCGACTAGGGGGCGGAAGGAGCACAAGGGGGGGGGGGAGCAAGGGGGCCAACGACGGCCGCGAATGGGAACGTAGGAGCACGACGGGCTCAGAAAGGCGACAGAGACGAACGACCGTCGGAAAGGGGACCAACTGGTTGTCAAAAGAGAACAATTACTAGACGCTCTGGGACTGGGGAAAAGGGGAGGTTGAACGCACGCACTTTGAACGAAAAAGAGAAGGAAAGTTACTGTTATTGTGTGTTCGTGTAGAGACACAGTAGCGTGGCTTCTGTAGCAAAAGAAATAAACTACACGTGTCCACTCCTTTCAATTCATGGAGAGCATACACGGACGGAATTAGTCTTAGTTTAAGAAGTAATCACCGTTTTCATGAAAGTATGTTCAATCTTTTAAAATACGTATAGCGAAATAATTTGAATCAAACCCCGATTAAGTTATAATATAGGGTAGAGGAGGGTTCGAACTCTCTGGCGAAAGTACAGGGACGGGTGAGACGCACTCGCTGGCGTCCTGTCGTTGTGGGACTGGCGTCAGCCCTCACGTACGGTCATGCCGTAAGTGATGCAGGGGAGGCGCTCACAGGGGCGCTTCCAGAGGAAGATGGAAGAACGAGCGGCGTACCTTACGCCGTTCGAGTATCGTTTGCAGGTGAAATGGCTCAAGCCTGCTGGCGTCGGGAAATCCCGTACGTCGGCCCGATCCGGTTTCTGGTGGAGTGGCCGGGATTGTGCAAAGCACAGGACGTGTTACTGGACCTCCTGGTCGCGTCTCCTGCGCAGAACCAGAATCGATTCTTCCGGTCGTACATGAACCGTTGGACGGCGCAGCATCAACTTCTGGCCTTCAAGATGCCGAAGAGGATGCCCGAATTAAAGCGCACGGAGCGCCATCGGACCAGTCCCCTGGTCCTTGAACATTGCGTGGAGTCGGTCTGCATACAACGGGAGGTTTTAAGTCGGCACCACTCGTCGATGCCGCCATTGTGGTACCTAGTGAAGATGCCATGGACCATGAGGGCGGAGCTGTCGCCCTGTTCGGCATCCCTCCGGAGCCGGCTGATGCAAGATACAGAGCACCCGGGCTGGTGGGTTGTGCGGACCGATTGGGCCGTAGAGGTGGCGAAGGATCTGGTGATTCCGGCCCGGAACGGGCGGCTGTATTGGATCCAGAGAGCTGTCTGTGAAGGCTTGCAGATCATTTGTTTCAGCGTGGCCTTCGCGTCGAGCGATGAGAGCTATCTGAAGGATCTTTTTCGCCTACTTATGCTCGTGAAGGAGATTAGGTGGAGCCAGTTTCCTACGGGGAACCGAGTTTTGGCTCCAGAGCAGGCGAACTATATATAGACCTGTGTTCTTTACGGTTGATTCCTTCGAATTAGACGTGGACGTGTGGGACTTCGTGAACCCGTCGTTCAAGATCCCGCGAGACGCGGAGGGCGAACTGACCGAGGTGATGGAAGGTCGTGGTCTGGAGGTGGGGCGTCTGGCGTACACGCTAACGAGCGAGAGCCACCAAGCTGGGTATCCGCGGGGGCGCGATGCTCCTGTGGGCAACCCAGCCGAGCGTCCGCGATCGAAGTTTTCCTCGCTGCGGCTGTCAGGGAAGGGTAGAAAGCGACGCGTAGGACGCGTCGGTAAGCCGACATTGCCTTCGAAACTGCCTGTGACGGCGCCGTCGGGCAGGGGGTAGGAAAATCAGCCGGCTATCAAGATGAGGAATATGAGGGGCGTGAGACGCCCGCTGTCTCGCTTATGGAGGTGGAAGAGACGTGCGGGGCGTCTGGAGCGGCGGGCTTAGCTTCGGGTGGGACGGGGTTGCGCAGTGTTACCGAGCCTGAAGTTGTGCTGATAAGGTCTACTGCCGCGGCTAGTCGACGCAAAATGTGGGAGGCAGAGGATGCGCGAGCGCAGCGTTTTTTTGTCCCAAAAGATTGCGGAGATGATCCGTGAATTTCCTTTGGGACAGAGTTTGACGGCCGAAGGTCGGGCTGCCACTGTGGTAAGTAGCCCGAGCGCCGGGACGGCGCTGGCTACTGTTGAGTCTGTCCTACTACAGCGGCTCGTTGTCTCACTGAGGAAGCGGTGCCCGGGAGAAGTGGGCCCGTACTTGAACGTCCTGTTGAGGCCGCCGCGGGGAAGGGTTGCCCTGTTTAGACGGACGAGGCTGGTGAAACCAACCCGTTGGTAGACGTGATTGATCTCACCACCGACGATGAGACGGTAGAGCCGAGGCCGATTACCTTAGCTTTCGAGGCCGAGCTGGCTTAGACTCGGATGTCTGCCGATGGTGACGGAATGGTCGAGGGCACCGAGTCCTATGAGGAGGAGGACTAGTGACCTCTTGTACTGCCCTGGTTAGAGGCAGTGTACTGTAGTGTGCCTAACGCTTTAGACGTGTGGCGCGTAGGGCATCGTTACTATGCTGTATTAGTCCTTTATCGCTAAAGGACCTCTGGGTTTTGTATATCTTATCCCGAACAATTCCTTGAGACGGTCTTCAATGATGTACATCATTGAGAACACTGGGTAATAATTTTGTGAATTAATTCATGAAAGGGTATTATGGTTATTATTTATTTTAAGTGGGCATTTAAATCAATATATAATTCCAAATAAAATAAAATAATAAATAATTCCTTAGTAGAATACCGTATAAACATACCCCTTCCCCCCGTTATAAGAGGGAAACATATTTCCAGACGGAGCGATGTAGCTCCTGGAGGTGATTTTTCGGCCCAAACTCTTGAACGAGACGGACGGGTATGAACTGAGCGTACTCATATGTGTCGAGAGTACGGTATAAGTTGGTCCAGCGGACTCTGTATTTCTCTGAGTTTTTGTCGAAAGAGACGATGTAATCCCATCTGTAAAGATGCGGGTACTGTGCGTCACGCTCGAGAGCGTTAACGTCAGAAATTGTTCCCATTTCAAACCGCGGCAATTGTCGACGTAGTTTTGAAGTAGGGGTCTTACGTTTCTGTAAGACCGGTAGGTGCGGCTGTACTGATGATTGTACTTCAGGCTCTGGCGCGGTGTCTCTGGGGAGCGGTTTGGGGGTAAACTTTTGGAATTGTCCCATGCGGTTGCAGCAGTACAGTAGGAATTGGGATCTGCATGACTCGATCAAAACACACCGTGGTATCGTCTTTACTGTGGTCTAAACAGACCACAGCATACCATGTCTCTGATGAGACGGATTTAATTTCGCCGGAGTGTAAGTTAGAGCGTAACTTTTGATCGGACTCACCGAGTTTCGTGGCCTCTCGGCGTAAGAAAACGGCTTCACCGACTTTATAGGGGTGAGTAGCGGGAAGGACCCTAGCATCAAAATCGCGTTTATAGCGGTCCTGTGCTAATGTCAACCTGGCTGTAGCAGTGGAAATGAGGCTATTAAGCCTGAGCAGATATTTTTTCACCCATGTGGGTATTTAATCTCGTGTGATCCACCGTCTTTGCTTTTTGTATGTACAGAGGCGGTGGGGGAAATTTCAGCATGAGCTGGAATGGGGTGCAACCTTTAGCGCGGTGAACCGTATTATTGTAGCCGTAAGCTACAGCGTGTATGAAATGGTCCCAGTTGTGCCCCTGTTCTGTACAGAAGCAACGCAGGGCCCGAGTAGTGTACGATTAAGTCGATCTATTTGCCCATTAGTCTAGGGGTGGTAGGCAGACCTAAAAGTCTGCCTGATACCCATCGTGTCACAGACGGCATTAAAAATGCGGAGGTAAACTTCGTACCTCTGTCGGACAGGATGAAGGAGGGTTGTCAATAGTGAAACACCCACTCTTTCGTAAAAGCTTTGGCACACGTATAGGCCCAAATATTATTCAGGGGCTGCACGTGCGTCATTTTAGAGTAGCGATCGGTGATCACTAGTTTATAGTCATTATGAGAGCCGGTTTTAAGGAGAGGCCCGAGAATGTCTATAGCTAAATGTTCACCAGGTCGCTTGGCCGGGAAGAGACGCATAAATGACGCATGTTTTGAAAACTGAATGCGTCTATTCGTGCATTCTCGGCAATTACGGACTGAATTAAAACAGTCCATGGCCATGTTTGGCCATTAGAAGTGTCTACATAGGGTGGTAAACATTCGTGTGCCCCCTGAATGGCCAGCGGGTTTGGAGTAGTGCAATATGTACAATAACGGTTGGCGCAGAGGTATAGGAAGGACTATCTGTTCGGAGAAGTCCTTCGGGCAGGTACGAGGGAGTATGCCTCGCTCATTCACCTTGTAATTATTTATCAAGGGGCAGTCCAGCTTTTTACCAAGTATGGAGCACAGCTGGTCGGCCGCTTGGTGGTTGATAATTTCTTCGTCCGTCAAAGCGGACAGTGGATCGGACTCCAGGGTACTGACCAAGGGGTTCGTGGTTCTGGCAGTGACGAAGTCGAGGTGATCTTCGTCGTCGATTAGGTCTGCGTCTACAGTGCGTAGCCATGCGGCTTCGGTAGGCGATTCCGACTCTAATATCGGGACGGTGAGGTCAGGTGAGACGGTGGTTTCACCGTCAGTAGGAATTCTGTAGAAGGCATCAGAAAGCTGATTCTTAATTCCTTTTTTAAATTCGATCGAAAGATCGAACTCCAGTAGCCTGAGACGCCACCGTGCCAGTCAGCCGGTGACATCTGTTAATCCCCCAAACCACTTAAGGGGTTGATGGTCAGTGTAAACCTGTACATGCTGACCTTCTTATAGAGTCGGAGTATCTGGCAGGCCCATACCGAGGCCAGGCTCTCTCGCTCTGTAGTGGAGTAATTTTTCTCCTCTGAATTAAGCGTCCGAGAGCAGTAGCGGATGGGATTGCGCGTCCCATCGGGGTAGGTCTTTAGTAGTACTGCTCCGGCTTGATATCTACATGCATCGGTGTCGATGATGTATGGAAGGTCCCGTTTAGCCAGCCGTAAGATCGGGGTTGCTATGAGTGCTTTCTTTAGGGAATCATAGGAAGATAATTGAGCTTCGTTTAAAGGCGTTAGTTTTACGGGCTCTACTTTTTTCAGCATTGAATTTAGCGAAGCCGCTGTACGTGAGAAGTTAGGTAAAAACGCCTATAGACGTTGCATAATCCTAAGATGGATTTTATGTCGGTCTGCGTCTCTGGAATTTTAAACTTAGCCACTGTATGAATTTTTTTCTGTGCAAGGGCTAGATTCCCAGGGCTCACCATGTTCCCTAAGCAGTCCACCTCTTTTTTAAAGAAGGAATACATAGATAATTTTCAACTTAAGCCAGCATTTTTTAAACCGTTTAATATCTGGCTTACATGTTTTAGATGATCGTCAAGGTCCAAGGTATTAGAACAAACTATGACGTCATCGAAGTATACGAGACAGGTTTTCCAGCAAAAAATTGAATTAAGTATGTCCATTGTCCTTTGGAATGTAGCGGGGCCATTAAACAATCCAAAGGGCATCCTCGTATAGTGGAAGAATCCTTCGTGGCATACGAACGCCGTTTTAGGTTGGTCTTTTTCTCTTACATATATTTGCCAGTAACCACAGTTGGCATCAAACGTAGAGAAATATTTTGCTTTTCCCAAACTATCTAAACGCGTGTCCATGCGAGGTAGTGGATAGCTATCGTTTACCGAGAAAAGGTGTATCCTTCTGCAGTCAACGAAAAAACGCTTTTTCCCGTCCAATTTAGGGACTAATAGGACTGGGCTTGCCAATCCGCTCTGAGACGAGAAGATGATGCCCACTTTTAGCTGTCGCTGGACCTCTTAGGACTTTTCCTCGCGGTCCCTTAAACTTGCCCTGGAGGGCTGAGACCTAAAGGGACGGGATTCAGGTATGATTTCGATACGATGAGGCGCCGTATCTACCTTTCCTAATTTCACCATCCACATATAAGCAAAGGGGGTGAGGAGATGTTCAACTCTCGTCTACTCTTATCCTGTGAGGTGGGATAAGTCTGCGTCCTCTAAAGTGTAGGGACGGTCATTAGTGAGAGCTTTGAAGGTATGCTCCGGATCAGGTGCAGCAGGTATCTGTTCGAGTACCCCCGGGGGTACAGGAGGATATCGGGCTGGCTTTGCTTGATTACCAGGATTTTTAAAATCTTCCGAGTCCTGTACGGTGCACACCGGAAAGGCTGTAGCTATTGAATCGTTAGCCACTGTACCACCACCTCTGCAGGTGCACAGGTACTGTCACAGCGGTTTGTTGTGCATTCTGCAAGTAAGCATGTTGCGACGGGTGCGTGAGACGGCCTGTACCGTGTGATGAGGTCGGAGCGGTTTACAGTTTCCCCTGTGTAACTATATTCTAAACGTCCATGGCCGATATCAGGTCCAGACGGTGTATTGTGAATCACATACGAAATCATGGGGGCTGAGGTAGCAGTTGCCACAAATTGATTTTTGAGCAAATGCACCGCGGCCGGTCAGAAGTTAGAAATT
>JAVCKV010159129.1:0-18017 GCA_032274145.1 Herpochondria borealis | reverse complement strand
ACTCTCTGCTCATCAATTTCTTGTCAGTTGAGTGTCTACTTCGTGTTCTCTCAATATAGCGTCCCTCGTCGAAGTGAGCCTTAATCTTCAGTAATTATTCTCTTTTTTCTTTTCCTTTTTTTCCCAACTGGGGAGTTCATAGTAACCCCTTTCGAAACCAGGCTGGTGATTGGCTTATCCAGTTCCGCCTCAGCCAAACGAAGGCGCTCCCGCCCAAACAAAGGATATGGGAGACATATGTGTGAGTAGTCCTCTGTTTCGTTATCCGAATCGGAGTCGTATGCCAGTGCGGTGGCCTGGTCTTTAATACACACGGGTGGTCCTGCCTTGGGAATGATTTCTGCTCCCATTATTTTTGCGTACTTCTCTTCTAGAAAATCGACTGTTTCTATGACCACCTGTGATTTTTTTTTTACTTCGAGTATGAGCTTCGTAGCTGTCATTTCATTGATGGTCTTGAAGTAGTGACGAGAAACACATGGGCGCAGATGACAAGCAGTACAGTGTGTGGCAGATTGTACGTCATACTTGGGCGGCCTATACACATAACGGTGTTCTGCAGGTTCATATTCTCTGTTGTTATCTTTAAACATTTTAGTGGGATATTCACATAGGTTGTTGCACTTGTTGTTATCTTATATGTCTGTTTTTCTATGGAGTCAAATCACACGCAGGATTGGCGCATGTGCTCTTGTCTAGGTATTGGTCAATGTTTAATTATGGGTCAAATTGCGGTGCTGGGAAATGGATGTATCTCGATTCAAAAAGTACGGATTGTTTTGTAGTGACTGGCTTGCTTGGTGGTGGTTTTTTGAGTCACTGATTGGGGTGTCACATGGCAGTACCCACAGTGATTCCCATGGCAGGATGGATTGCTACATAAATAGGAACTGGTCCAATCCCAATTCTTTCCGATATCTTATTCCATCATTTTTTTCCAACATATGATCCGTTTATATCGCCTGATGTGCACGTCTCCAAATAAGAAAATGATTATTTTGGGGGATATCCGATAAGCTCATAAACTCTGCATTATTTCTAAAGAGCCTTGTGACAATGGACAAACAATTGCTGAATAGGGGAACCTTCATCAAAGCTGTCGAGTCGAGACAGAAAATTCGCAAAAAACTAAAGGAAAGGGAGGACACTCGCATCAGTCAGTTACAGCGTTGTTCGACTCTGGCCTATCCAGCACTTCGTCATTCACGCCATCGTCGAAACTCTGCCATTTACGGGACGAAGATCGAAAACTTGGAACCAATCTATTGGCCGTCACACACTTCCGAAGACAATGCTATTCACATGGAGGCGATGGCCGAGTCGCTGGACAGGTTCGTGCCTTGGGCTGGTCCGATCTCTAACAAAATGAGTACCCAGAAGTACCAGGAGATGCTCGACATCCACTTGGTGCAAATTCAGGTTCTTCAGCAGTCACTTGTGCAGGGGGGAGGGAATGATAATCAGGACATTAAGCCTGAATTGGATAGATGCAAATGTGAGAAATTAGAAACGCCAGTTACAAAATTGATTTACCCAATATTCGGAGTGAGTTATCTTGTCGGACCGGAAGGCGACAGCGAGATGCCTAACGGTGCCAACCCTAAACCGCCGGGCGTGATCAATGTCAAGGTAGGGAAGAAAAGAGAGAACTCGGAGGAAAAGGACGAAGAGGTTACTTTGATAGAGTCCTACAGTGATGTTGATGATAGTGACAGTGATTACTCCAAAGCGGATGATGACTATGAAGTACCAGAGGTCAGTAGGGAACTACAGCAACTTAAGTTTCATGGTGATTTCGTATCTTTTCGCTTATGGTCCCCGGCAGACAAAGCTTGTGATAATGCCGGATTCATTGTGGACTGTACCCCAAGTGATCCTGATTGGGATTCTGACAATTTCTATGAAGTATGGAAAGGGGAAGCTGGTTTCAGTGATCCCAAATGTGATAGTGACTTACTTTATGCAGAGTGGAAATTGGAGGCAGGGTTGGCTGAATGATATTTCAGTACCAACTGTGATGTCTGTGTAACCTAGCCGCGAGACACCTTATAAGTTGCAAGCAGGAATGACGGTGCATACCAATAAAAGTCAGAAGCACCCAAACTATTGGCAAAAGTATCCCAGTGTTTCGCAAAAGCATCCGATACAGAATTTTAATTGTCAAAAGCTTCCCCTAAAAATTATTTTCTAAAATGCAACATTTTAGGACAAAGGCATCTCTTAATAATTTGAAAAGCATCCATAAATGGTAAAAAGTACCCCTAAACATTCTTATACCCAGTCGTGCTTTTTTTGTTTTGTTTGAGTTGGGTTATCTAGGTTTAGCATGCAACGGCGGGTGGGTGGTCTTGCTTTCTTTTTTTTGATATTTTGTGTCTTGTAAAGACAAGCTCGCCATTTTAGCACATTTTTCGTTTATTTCAGGGGGTGAATCAGCGATTACTCACACCTCCATTGAATATTGTGGTGATTATAGTTGATATTAGGCAACCGTATTTGCGGGGTGGAAGGACTGGACAACCGGTGTGTCGTTGCGCATAACGTGAGTTATTGGCTTGCTACCGGGCCAGAGTCGGTGCTGATTGCCATGTCATGCATGAAAATTGGGTTAGAGATTGGCCTGCAACCTGTGGTGGGCAAGTGTACCACAAAACAAACAATTTGGACAATAGCATCAGACAAAGAGAGGACTACTGTAACTGGCCATGACTTTAGCAAAAGGATGAAAAGACGCGGGACTGGTTTATCGAATCACTTTGTGCTTGTGCCATGTACCAACCTTCACAAGGTTCGCGCCAATTGCTGCCACGCGCTTGGAATAATAAAGTTCCCTAATGGACAGTATGGATTGGCTGTGGTCCTCGCCTGTGACGACGATCATATAGCATTGCTTCACTGGGTTGGGCCTGGCAAAGCACTCTCATGCCTATTCGTGGAAACTCCATGGGATCAGTTTTCCCATCATATGACACTTGTGAAACATGAAGTGAATTCCCGGGATGCATTCACTTTTGTCAACCTTGTTGACGTGCCAGACCATGGGGTCCCCATAACTGTTTCCGCCGGGGTTACGAATGAAGAAGACGGAGGATACCAGATGCTCCTGGATGGACCCGACTCGTGCCTTCGTGGACGTGTACCTGGAGAGATTGTGGCAAGGGCAAAATCATTGGTAGTGCCACTACGAATTCCGCGTTGGGATCAACCACCAATCAACGAATCCTACAGAGCTCAGGGCAAAGTAGGCGATGTGTTGCTGGTGAAGATCGAGTGTACCTCCCTCCAAGTTAGTATTTCGCAAAAGACACTGATGGTGCCAATGATGTCAGTTAGGAGAGGAACATGTTTTACCCCTGTTCTTCACAGTTGTCTTGGTGATTTGAAAAGAGCGGTAGACTGCAATAAGGCAACACTGGGAGTAACAACACCAGCCAGATTTGATGAAATAGTGGCTGGGTTTTGCGTGGGGGTCCCCTGCGAGGGCTTTGTTGTGTTGGATGTCGGTGATACAAAACGGAACTTAAAGATTGCTGTGGTGTCAGCTACATGTGATTTTGATACACAGGTTATGGAAGGTGGCAATGTTGCTATTGGGAGCCAGCGAAATGCAAGGTGGCTTGATTCGGAATGCAATACCCATTTACTTCTAGAGGAAGAGAAGTTTACTGATATTCACAAAGGAACAGGCGGCCTTTTCTTATCACACCTAACAGTGATTCCTTCGAGTCATGTTACCAAGGTTTGCAGATTTGACGAGAAAACCATTTCCCGATTCACAAAAGCCTATGGACCTGATGGCAGTATGCCCAAAAGGTCTAAGTGCAACAGCCATGGTCATAGCACCATGATGGGGGTGACTGGCAGCAACCGACCTGGTTGTACTCCCAGCAAGGGCCCTGGTAGGTCCTGTTTATCCCAGTACGCTCGCATCACTTTTAACACACCCCATGTCCGGCCACATCTGCACAAAGTTATGGGACCTCTGTCGCTTCTGGTGTCACAAGCTGGTAACTGTTTATTCTTCGGACATCACATCTTGTCTCAGCGGGCTCTTGGGTGTGGTTCTCCGAATACAAAGTTTCACAGCCATGGCACAATAGAGCTCCTGAACTTTGGTGGAGGGAAGAACCGTCTTATTTTCTGGTGGAACGAGGATCACTACAATGGGGATGACTTTAACAATAGCGATCAGGAGAAACTTCGGAAGTACCTCTATGGAGACAAGAACACAATGCTGCCAAATATTACCCTTTACATGAAGGGTTATTTTAGAGCTTTTGGAGCATTTGACATGCATACCACCTGTGCATATGGTTCCTCTGGCACACTTCCACATCAATGCGAAGTGTTCTCATTCTTTGTTTTCCATGAACTCAAGGTGAGCATCAGACTCCGCGATGGATTGGTGCACTCATTTTTTGCAAAGCGATTGAGACATTGCACTGCAGTGACAGTTGCCCAGGTAGGAAACGATGTCAGGTTAGAGATAGAGAACTTCTCATTGGTTGGGTGGGGCAACGGCAAGACGGAACAACAGGTTGCTCAGTTGGCACGAGACCGTGTAATCAGACGTCGGGCTGCATCCCGTGCATGATGTAAGGCAATAGTGGTTGCTTCTAGAAAAAAATTCTCATTTTAGCTAGAACTGCTGTGCCCTTTCACATGCTGTCTTGTTTAGTTATTACTGTGTATGAATGTTATCTTATATGAAAATCGTAAGGTTATTGCGCATGTTATGGTATTTTGTTATGCTAGCCAGGGGGAGAGTTCTGTTCCGGTAGTCTGTGTATCCGCCATATGTTTAGCTACACTATAGGTTCGGGTAAGACCAAACGAGAACTTAGATAAAATGAGGTCGGGAAAGAGAACTTACTTAAATTGGAGCGACTTTGGAGTCTCGTATGTCAACCAATGTACCTATTGGAATGGCAAACCTTACGTTTCTTCCAAGGCACACCAATTTAGACTAATACGAGGGTGCCAGAAACAATTGTCTATGGTGACATAACGTGAAACTGAATATTTAGCTAATTTGGTGTAAAGAGTTTTTCAACCAGTCCTTTTCCAACCTTGTGATGTTGTTGCTGAGACTAGCAAATGATTTCTGCTGACGCCTCTTGTATCTGTCTCTCTTATTCCTGGCCAGCCTTCCCTTTTTTTGAACCTTATTCCAAACGCTCGCATCACAAGCACCTTTTGAGGGATGTATGGCTGCTACCGACAATGATGTGCTGTCTCTGTCCTTGTTGGGCTTATTCTTCATGAAAGTTCGAAATAGGGTAGGAGAAACAAGTCCTGTGTTGTAACCCATTGAACGCCACAATGTTAAATTGAGAGTTCGTCTGAACAACGTGGAGTTCAGCCTATCCAAGTGGGGGGATCCCTCTGCGGGAGCCCAAGCGTTGAATTGGAAACACCCTGGATTTGTCGACTTGAGGAACCATTGGCACCCTCGGATTCTGTCGATTACTTTGTCAATCTCCAGGGCCATGCTAGACCAGGTTCCACATTTGTGATGTCCAAACCTGGTTTCGTATTGTCCTGGATTTTCTCTAACAATTCGGGTCACATACTTTAATAAATCATTGTTGCGCACCCGGTATGGGTCTTTCTTTCGTCCCTGTATTGTCCAGGTTCTCATTGCCGAGCCATACGACCTAGCTGTTTTTTTGAGGCCAGGAAAGGAGTAGTAAATACACATTGCAATGTCCTTCATGTAAGATTCCCATCCTTCAACAATACTGATAAGAGAAGGTATGATTAGGGCGAAGCAAACCTGAACCGATGCAGCCTGGGTTCTGCGGAATGTTAAGGTGGGGTGTTTCCCCACTCTAATTTGAAGGTTGCCGATAGACATCATACCGCTGTCAGGTGGGTTCTTGACCCAACCAAGTGATGCTGCTCTCATCATTGTGAGCCCATAGACCAAGTGATTACCATTGTACATTACCATGGCTGTGGCTCTGTAAAACTCAGATGCTAAATTGTTCATTGTTCGCCAGCGCAACATGCGCAGATTTCCACTCATTCCATGCAAGCCAATAAGTTGATCTAGTATCGGTGCTGCACTATTACCAGTCTGATTATCGTATGTCGTGCAGTCCTTGTCGATGTCCATGGTTGGTGTTTTTACAACCAGCAGTCCATTTGTTGCGTCTTCAGTCATCCCAGGGTAGAATGAATTTATCTTGGAGTACCTTATTGGCTCCATAATGCAATGGGCCCGAATAATCATGTACTGTGTAGGATGTCAATGTTGCCAAATGGAGATTATTTGTCACCCCAGGGATCAACTAACTTGCTGTGCCTAGCTGCGGTATCATTTTTTGATGGTTTCCCACGGAAAATCCAATGAGCAGTTCTAAATTAGTGTTATCCAATCCTGTTCTGGAATGCAGAAAAGCGGAACTTTCTTATTTTCAATCGCTCCATACTGGCTGGCTTGATCAGAAACTGAATCAAGGGAAAGTGTCGCAAATTGGTCAAAACAGGAAACTTTGGATGTGTTTCCTACCATGTGCGGCATTTGCCTAGGAAACACACAATTAAAAACAGAGTGGATATTAAAATTATGACACGTTTGAGAGTAACAAAAGAAGTGATTGCTTCTTCCTGCCGCAAGGGTCGTCTGCCCATAACAGTAATTGAAAAACTGGACTCTCCAGTTTCGGAGGATCTTGATGACTGCCCTCAAAGGAGACTGCAAGGGGGACGTAACTGCCTGTGTATGGAACTAGTCACATCTCCATACCATGTGCGTCGTATTAGAGAAAACTACAGGGGAATCCTCCGCAAGTTCACAAGAGGGAGAGTATGTGAATTTTTGGGGTCCATGATTATTTGCGGTGGGGGGGGGCAGAGGTGGTCAGGTGATGTACAAGGTTCCCTCTTGCTTTGACAGCGAGCCATATCTTCCAGCTTCCTGTAGGGTTTTCTACATCTGCAGGACCCAATTTCTTTCGCTATTTGATCTTAACTCCACGCGCCTTAGCGCCATTACACAGAAGGTAAAGAAACAGCAGAAAGAACGAAACCAACTTTCCTTTTGGTCCAAAAGGGGGCAGACTACCTCGGAACGTGACTACTACGTGCAGGGTGGATATGAATACCCAGCAACATACTATGATGTAAAGTCGATCTAAATACTAACCAATTAGTTGCCCAGTCTAATTTAGTGGAAGGATGCCATCATAGGACTTATGTGTGAGGTTAGTGGATGCTATTGACAAGTGGATGCTATTGACAATTTTTGCGGGGATGTTTTTAACATCAGTTTGGATGCTTTTGACATTAATCTGGATGCTTTTGACAACTATTGGGTGTATTTGATAAAAATTCCGTTTCGTTTTATTTCTTAGGCATAACGGTGGGTGCTTTTGATGAAAATAGTCATGTCTTTCGACACGTTGGCGGATGCTAGTGACAATTGTTGTCGATAATTTAACGGGTACTTTGGGCATTTTCAGCGAGGCCAGTTGGGGTTGTCCAAAACTTTCCCTTTTTTTTGGTCTTGTTATGAATCTTCAGTCATAACCCATCATTATACGAACAGAACGACCCATCATTATACTGACTGAAGGAAACCACCATGAACCTTCGCTCCAGCTGTCGTACAACACAAAAGAGACTTTTACGCTCAAACACAACTGGTATGCCTACACAGAAAAATAGAGCACAATCTAACATGGGCAAGTCGACGAAGCGAAAGATAAAGACCAAAGACGACAAACAAAAAGATGGGATATTGAAGGCCAGCCAAAAGTCGCTACAGCAACAGCCAAGAAAGATCCAAAAGACAGATGCAGTTGTTAGCCTAGTTTCTGACGAGTCTCCCTGCGTGGAGGAGCAGTATGCAGCTGGCACCAATTACATAGATGATCCCTGTGCTCAGAGGAAGAATGTGGCCCCTAGCACTTACCACGACGACCTCTCGCTTCCATCTCCTGTCGCTGTGCTCCCAACAACAATTGAGATCACAAGACAACTATCCGAGTACGCCTCATTTGCCACAAGCGGTACTCCGCTCTGTGTTTCTGGTCTGAGTAAGGAAGATGTCAATGCTCTCGACAAGAGAGGCAATGAAATTTGGAAAAACATGGATGATAAATCCAAAGGAATATTGGTTGCATACATGAATGCAGAAATTCTCCCGCTATGGGCAACGGTGAATGCCGCGCCAAGAAAAGTGGAAGGATCTAACGACGATCGGGAGACTGCGATGGAAAAAAGAGAAGAGGGTGAAATCACCGAAAGCACCCCGTCCACGGAGAAAGAAAAAGAAAAGGGAGAAATCACCGAAAGCGCCCCGTCCACGGAGAAAGAACATGAGAAAGAAAGAGAAGAGGGTGAAATCACCGAAAGCACACCGTCCACGGAGAAAGAACACGAAAAGGAATCATCAGCTGAACGCAAGGACAGTTCAGTTTGCGGAAGGAACTTGGAAGATAAAGAGGGTGAAATCACAGGAAGTCCACCTTCCAGTGAGAAAGAACATGCACCAGAGTCGACGGCGGAACGCAATGAGAGTGCAGTTAGCAGTAGGAACTCAGCAGTTAATACTGACGAGGAAGGCGAGGGGGACAAGAAGGAGCAAACAGACAACGTTGAAGCGGCGGAGTCGGAAGAAAGTGAATATTCTGAAGATGAGGAAGATACTTGTCTGTCATCCCCGGAGGTAAGAAAACACATTGCCGTGTGCATCCAAAAGTTCAATGACTCCGCAGCACCAGCGTACCGGGCAATGGGCGAAACTGGTGCTGGCGAGAAAACAGAGAAAAGAATTCGCTCTACCTGGAACAGTTCGCTGCAAAAGGATGCTGTGGGTGTACTCGGAATAGCTGCTCATAGATTCATTTTCGACAAAAGCATCCTGCCGAAAGCAGAAAATGTTAGGAAATCTCGTGATGGCTCATTGATTAAACAGGGGGCAACTTCAGCTCAAGTGAAAGTCTTTTGGCGGGAAATTGTATTCGAGGAAATGGAACGGCTGGGGGAGGATGGATGGATGAACGTGTATCAGAAGGCTAGTAAAGAAATCTGCAAGGAGGTGATGGCTGCTAATCACAGCGACTGGCGAGTGAAGAGAAACCAGAAAGCGATAGTAGGCACGTGGACTGCAGACTCTGTGGGCGCAGTAGAAAATGCAGGGAAGATGCTGTTCAACAAGCTATTCTTGGCAATAGAGTCAATGAAAGAGATAGTGTAGAGCCATATTTGGAAGGTTTAACAGTGTGCATATTAATGGCCCAAGCAAGGATTATGTTTTTCTTCGCTAAACACGAATTGGGAATTTCACCAATTAAATACACCGCCCTATCCAATAGAGATTACATGTGCCCACTCCCTTGGAATGTCATGGGTGCCGAGAATCATTTGGATTACCTCCAAATCACCCTTGTTGGGTGTTCCGCTGCAGAAAGAGAAGAAAATCCCCTGTTGGCTTCTGGAACCATCAACATCTTCTGGATCCTTTGAAACAACAAAAGCCGAGCACTCAATGTTTAGCATTCTTGGTAGTTTGCTCTGCATTGCACCCAGTGTTTGCCTGATCCTATGAAGGTCGTCTCTGTACTTCATCTCCTCGCCCACAAGCATTAACACAGGCCTGTAGGTACTCAGCACAGGGAGTACTGGTTGCTGTTCTTGGGGGACAATGGCATAGTATAAACCAGAGGGTAGTGGGTTTGCGTCTTCGAAGGGCATCGTGTTGAATTGGTAATTTGAATGTTAAAAGGATACCATTGTTTCTGGAAGTGAGCGAAAATCTCCCCAGCGTGATTCAGACCTGAGCTTCAATCGCGAGTTGTCATGGATTTGAATTATGCAATAGATTTGAATTCAAATAATCCATATGTTTCTAAACTCATCGAGGCTGCTGGTTTATTCTGTGAATAAGCATCATGCAGGCAATCAGAGTTGTCCGTCATGGCAATGATGCCAGTTTAGATTGGGTGACAGACAGGGTGCTGTATGGTGGCAAACCAGTCCCCAAGTGGGGTATTCACGGAAACAGGTCTAGGTACGGCCTGGATCATCCAACATTTATCTTGGTGGCTATTAATAGTAGGAGGGAGCTAGGACATATGGAGGAACACTTTGGCATATCTTTAAGCATGACACTTGTAGATGGCTCAAATAGTCTTTTTTCAGCTACGACTAGTGTTGCACTATCTAAATCTTTTCTTAGAAGCGAACCCGAGATAGGATCTACAATCACCGTGCAGGACTACGATGTTATTGACCTTATGCTCAAGGCAAGCGAGCGATGGAGTTTTGTAATGATTATCCACAGCCTAGCTTGGACAGCCCCTATAAGGTTACGACCATCCAACGATGCACCCAAAAGCACCCCCGACCAATTTTACAATGCACCCGTGCACAACAAGGATGATTTGAGGTACCTATCCCTAGCAAGAGAGCCTCTGGACCTTGCGCGGTTCCATAATGTTGTCTCCTTTACAGAGGAATCACGGCATAGTGACGAGGATGGCTTGGGAACGAGAGGTGGTACAATGGTGACAGGGGTGGCGTGTCCCAAAACCTTCCTTGCAGGCACTTGGATTGCTGACCCTGTCACCCGATATGATTGGGAAAACAACCGAGATGTGGCAACTACAAAGGACATCAACGCCGCCACTGTCACAAAAGGCGAGGCCCTAGAAGTGGACATGATGGCAATCAACCGGATTTTGAATGGCCCAGAATGTCACTGTACGTGGCAGTATGGTATGTCTGACTGTGCAATGAAGACTTTTCCGCTAAGTGAAATAGATACATCTTGGGTAATTGCATACAACTCCAGGAGAAGGCTTTCATCGTACTATCATGTCTACAAAGATACGGATTGGAGTAGACTGAACAACAAGTCAAAAAGGTGGTGTTTGTATTGGTACTATGCTGTGAACGTATTTCAGATGTGTCCGATAACTACCAGGCATGGAGACAACAGTCTCTGCATATCTCCCTGTACATTGGAACGGGTTCGCAGTGCGTACCCCCTGAGCAATATGGAACATTTCATAAAAATGAATTAGGATTATTTTTCATGGGTTGCTGGGATGGTTTTCAAACTTGGCGGAGGATGCTTTTTGGAAATCCAGAGGAAGGACAAGTTGGAGGATGGCTGGGATGCTTTTGATAACGAGCGAAGGATACTTTTCACAAATCCAGAGGATGCTTTTGACTAGATGGAGGAGGCGGAAAAAACATTGTCTTTTAGGCCTCGTCACAGTCACTATTGGTTCCTTCAGACTCACTTTCTTCGTTCTCACTGCCAACACTATACTTGTCATCCATGTCTTCATCACTTCTTTCGTCAGTTTTCTTCCATGAGTTAGAGACTGAGTCTTTGTCATCAGGGTCGCTTTCACTGCAATCACTTTTGCTTCTGGTGCCACTATCATTGTCTGCTTCATCACTGTTGTCTTCTTCTCCAGTAAATCTGATGTGTTGTCCAACCTTTTTTGACCCACGCCCTGACAATGATTCGTATGTTTCATGACACAGACGGGGCTTCTTCGTGCTTCGGAGTAGGCTTGTAAGCCCCGATGAGGCTGGGTTCCCGATGTTTTCTGCACTTGCATTTGACAAATGTTCACTTACCTCTCGATTTCCTCTATTGTCCCTATGAACAGTGGTCCCGTCGCCAGCAGGAACTTGCGGCACGGCGTCATTGTTTTGCGAGATATTGTGATCGTTGTCTACCTGTTCGATATCGATGATCTTTGATCCCTTTTGAACAGAGGATAATTCGAGAGCCATTCTGTGGTCATTTTGGTACACCATTCCTAACTCCTCTCCACGGATAAGGAGACTGCTCTGTCTTGTGTATTCCCTGGAAAGAAGATGATATTGTTCCTCATTCATTCTGTTTGCAACAGCCCCCTTGTTAGGTAGGAATTTGAGGAGCAGGTAGTAAACACAATCCTCCTTCGACATGTTTTTCATCTCCTGCTTCGTAATGATGCATCCTGACACTCTGTTTTTGTCCTTCACCGATTGGGCCGTTATGTTGTTACGTGGGGGGGGGCCACAAAGAGTTACAGTTTCGTTGGCTTCAGATTCACTTTTATGACCTGCCGAAACAGTAAGAACACCCTCCCCCGGTTTAGAAAGAACTGCCTCCCCAGGTTTGGCTTCTGTTAGAATTGCCCCACCAGGTTGGGAAAGACCTGCCTCTCCAGGTTTGGCCAAAACAGTGGCTGCCGAAGGACTGCGATGACTGTTAGCCTGATTTCCGGAAAGTCTGTGTTGGGTGGGGGTTATACTTATATTGTGAGGTGGCTCTTGATTAATGTTAAGAATGGGAGCAACAGTATGTCCAGCGGCAAAAAGAGCTAATGCTTCCTTCGACACCACCGTGTGAAGAAGGTCAAGTTGTTTCTGCAGAGGAAAGGAAGCTGGATTGTTGGAGGTGCTGGTTAAAAGGGTGCTCCCCTGAGATGCTATGTCAGATGAAGGGCTAGCGCCTTGTTTGTTATCCACAGTTTCCACTTGGTTCCGTGCGGGGACACTGCTTGTTGACACAGAACGTGGATGATTAGTAGAGTTGTTCATAGTGAATGAAGTACTGGTTTCAATGCACAAAAGACAGTTTTATGAAACAAAATTATACCAATGTCAAGGTAGGTCCAGTGTTTCTCTTCGACTTGGTAACGGATTGTTGTACGATTGTTTTTTTGGTGGCGAGGAAACCACTTCTGCAGCGAAACTGTTTTTTATATGATGTTATTCTTCTGGCGTGTTTCTCCCCTCCTTAGCGTGGGAATATTTCCAGTAAATGTGTGCTTTAGTCTCCACGGGACCCGTTTGCACCTGCACACCACGATGCCGTAGGTGCAACACCAAACGTCGTCTGGTCAAATGCCTCACAGTGATGCTTCCCCATAAGGAAGCATCTTTTGAACAGCCTGGCAACAGCTGCAGTAGTTCGGTGAACCAGACTTGCGTACTGTAGCGACGGTAGCGAGGGGGGGGTTGGTTTGCTTCTGTTATGTAACACCTGTTTCAAATGAAAATAATACTCTCCCATAATTGCGAAGTCCTCCAAAAGTTCTGGGAAATGATCAATTACACAAGTGACATGCTGGGGGGACGCGGACCTCCAACCATTGTCCGATCCATCCTCCTCTGGCAGTTGATACTCCACAGTACTATCTGCAGGACCAGCTGACCCGGATATATTTCTTATGATGAATTCCTGTATGTGAACAGCCATTGCAGCTTGATTGATGGGTTGATTACTTTCATCACAATCATCGTCAGAGATCAATATCCACAGTGTTTTCCATTTGAAGGCTGCCCACAGTATATCAATTTCGTCCATTTTACCTTTTTTGTCAGCGGCAGAAATGTTCTCCAAAAAACCATCATTGATCTTGCTAAGTACACTTGCTGTTGTTCCAAACCAAAGTCCGGCCGCGCAAAGATAACGACTATGATTTGATGGAACATCAAATGGGATCATTGCCTCAAATATCTCTTGACAGAGAATATGACCTGCGAATGCTAGATCGTTGAATGATAGCACTGCTGCGTCAGAGGGTGCCGATTCCAAAGAAAGCAACGACAAACTCAGTAGAAGTAATCTCTGATATCTTCCAACGGAACAGGCTGCGCTGAACAGTTCCTTCTCTCTTGTATGTAGGTGATTAACCAAGGCCCTTCCTCGACTAGACTCCTGGGATACCCAGCAAAACCTACTCCCATCAGCGAAGGGGAGGACCATATTAGTGATAGTCGTCACACCGTGACTTTCATTTGTATTGTCTGTATCTTCGTCGTATATGAACGATACGGTGCATGCCTCATAAAATGCATTGTGTAAATCGTCGGATGTTCCCTTGATGGAAAGTAAGAGTTTTGATTCAGCAATGGAGGACAGGTTGTCCAGTTTTGCTGTGGAGTGCTGTGTTGACAACAACCTTAGGATGTGCTCGTGATGATCGGCTACATCTCTTAGTGCTAAACCCAGTAGGCCCATCAAATTGGCAGCGACATGACACCCTTTGTCATACCCATGCTCTGCTATGTGTTGTTCTATTTCCATATTAGATTGACTGTGATTGGACCTGCACCAGAAGAAAATATTTTTGTGGCGTGGTGATGCTTCGCGATGGTTGATTGTCTCGTAAAATTTCCAGTATTGCAAATTCGAGGACACTTTTGACATTTTCGTTCCGTCTACCAGGTGCTATTTAATTCCGAGATGGATGCTTTTGAATTTCAAATGGGCGCTTTTCACTTGGTAATGGATGCTTTTGCCTTTTAGGTGGGTGCTTTTCATATTTCTGTTGATTATTTCAAGATTCTATTGGATTCTTCGGGCTTTCTAGAAGATGCTTCTACTGTCTGGTGGAGGTTTTTGACTTTCAGATGGGTGCTATTGGTTTTTAGGTGGATGCTATTGACTGGATAATTGATGATTGCCTAATCTATGGCTCCCTGTCATCGACCCAGTGTGTGTTCGGGTATTGGGATAGCGCAAATGACAATGTCCATAAATTTTATACCGACTATAGGGGCAACTTGAATCGTATATAACCAACACAGTTTCTGGAGAGGTTTACAATTGGGAGAGATATTCGTACTACAGGCATGGACTGGGACCACCTCGATAATAAAATAATGGCTATCTTGCCGCGAGAAAAAGAGGAATCGACCAAAGAATTAACCAAGATTTGGAGGCAAGTGCTGCATTTAGTGCAAGGCAAAATCCGTGGTTATAGGCACACCACAAACTGGAGTACGCAAACCACAGAATTTTTCCTAGAATACAAAGTGATCGGTTCTGCAGTGATGTTACGCGCCATGGCGGCTGAGGTTTGCCTCCTCCAAACATTATTTAGATGCTTTTTTCCCAAAATGGGCTGGCAAGGAAAATACAGTGGAAAAGACCAAACGTTGTCCCTTTGGTCCACGGTTGGTGGGCTGTGTGGATCCTTGGAGTATATCTCAACTGCAGTCTTTGATTTGCGGCAGGAAAACAAAAAGGAGCCAGAACCAGCCAATGTGTCGTTATATCGTTTCCAGGTAAAGGCTCCCAGGGTGATCAATGAGGACATGGGTAGGCTACTCAAAGAGATAATTAGAACTATGGATCATCCCAGGGCCTGTCACAGGAATACCAAAGAAAGATACATGTACGAGGACTGTGTAGAAGGTTACACAGTAGCTGAAATTAGAGAAAGATGTGGACACAGTAGTTTGGACGTACAGAAGGTGTACACTGTAGCTAGACATTGCTAATTAAAAACGTAATGAAAAAAATAGGATAGACATTAATGAGTTGGGTTAGTGTTTTCGTACAAAGCAGGCATGTGTGTTAAAAGCCAATGACTGGACAGCAGAAATGTTGAACAGCAACTGTTTCAGAACTTCAGTCACAACATAATATTTGGTGAGACCGAACATAACCTATTGTCACAATTATTGAAGGTGATAGGAAATGCTGAGGCTAGACCATGCTGAAGAAGGATCAGTGGACTACATCGCTGATGTGATTGTTAGCCAACAGGATATGCCCCCGGTTAGGGGATTTGTCAATGGTGTGTATGTGCCGACTACAGCAAGGTGGCCAACTTTCCTATTACTAGAGGTCCAACGGCAACAGAGAAGATACTGTGGTGCACCCAATGGAATATGTGATGTCCTTAGTCTGCTGCTGATGGATGGATCAGATGTAATATTCAAAGCCTACACTACAGTTTCTCTGGGTTTGCTGTTGCGGAACAAGGAAATTATCAGCGGATCAAAAATAACCGTGAAGGATCATGGATTCCTATGGCTGGGCCCGTCTGGAGAGGAAGATATGCGCTGTGCAATGATCATAAAGGAAATGGAATGGATGATGCCGCCTAATTACAAGACTCCAAAGAGGTTTAGAAAGAACAATGAAAATGCAAGCGTGCCTCCTTTGGGAGTTTGCAGCGTTTTAGAAGACTACCAGACTACACTGGTAGACAATGCGGCCCTGGAGAAAGTTAGAAGCACATGGGTCCTTGGATTTACATGTGTCAGAGGAAGAAGGCAACCTGTTGCAGGTGTACTTTGCCTGGCAAACAGGCTAAACAGGGAAGCAGGAGACTTTGTTGTAAATAATGACTTACGATTATCTTGGAAGAGTCAACGCATTCACGGCCATAACTTGACCGGTTCTGTGTCGGGTGTGGAATGCCCTTGTGTGGTAATGTTTGGGCTAAGCCAATGTTTAATCAAGATGTTCCCACTAAAAGATGTGGACATGGAAGAAGTTGCATTTGCGGTTGAGGAGTGCGTCAGGAAAAAATACCGAGTGTCTGTGGAAACAAACAACTGCCAGGAAAAGCCCAATTCATCAACAATGCAGCAAAGAAAGTGGTGGTTAAGATGGTGGTATGAGGTTAATTATTACCAATGCCTGGCCGTGGGAGCGACAATGCCTTCCTGTGTTATGAAAGAAATTGACAATTACAACCTTTAGGAAAGTACAATACGGATACAAGGACAAATAGTATCGGCCAGGTATATACTTTGGAAATGCCTTGTGGTCCATGAGTTTTTCTTTTCCTTTTGGTGGGCCTGTAATCCTTTTTTGACTTTCCAAACAATTTAGAGTAACTTCTTCCTTTTCTAGACCATTTTTTCAGCTTTTTGCGATATAGAAGGAAGCTTTCGAGTTTGTGAGCGGATGCTTTTGACTATCCACAGCTTTCTCTTCCCTTTTTAGAGTCGGGCTACTTTTGACTTTTTCGGGTTTACATATGCCTAGAAGGAAGCTTTTGACTTTGTGGGAGGATACTTTTGACTATCCGCAGTTTGTTTTACCTTTTTCGAGGATACTTTTGACGTTTCCGGCTACTTTTGCCTTTTTCGGGTATACATATGACAATTTTTAGGATACTTCTGACTTTAGATGTTGCTTTTGGCGTTCTACTAGGGGTGCTTCAGAATGCCTTTGATTTTGTCATTGCTAATGAGAGGGATCGGGTCAAAAGAACATGTAGTGACATCCCACCATGCAGGGCAACTATAGTGAACAGCACAATTCATACTAAGTTAGTGGTCATCCCTAAGCTATCTTGCCACGGGAAATTGCAAGACACAATTGCCTGCGTTGTTCTTGGGACTTTTCGGTCCTGAATGAAAACTGTTCGTTACCAAAAGCCATATCGTGAGAACCCATGCAGACACACATGCCGCAGTCGAATCCATTTTTCTGCTGGGGATAGTCCAAAGGGCTTTTCCCGTTAAGGGTCCACTGGCTGATGCATGGTAGTACCAAGCCAGCCTTTTTGTCCATATGCTCTTCTTTAAGGTACTGGAAAATAATATTCAAATAACGCCGACCATTGCCATTCGTTGAGTCGTAATACTGAATTTTTTTCTCAACCATAAAAACAATAGCGAAAGTCCAATGCAAATTTCCGCAGTTTATTGGAATAAAAATTTTGCCCATGGCGAAAAGGTCAGATTTCTTAGTCCACCTCCTGACATTCTCGTACTTAAAACCAGGAGTAGCATCCTTTAGATTGCGAAGTTGCGTCATGAAAGTCGGGTGAAAGAAATAATTGGGAGTCCGGCCTGGTTGACGCGAATCCAGCTCGTGCTGCTGGCACATGGCTGTGTTGTACGAGAGGATCTCATCATTCAACCATTCACGTGGGTTAAGTAGCAACAGGGATCTCCGCTGAATTGCATTTCCACCGATGGAGAATAACACATCATCTTCGTCCCCACGGGAGGAAAGCAATTCCTCCGCCTTCAGACAATCTTCTATCGTAAGGGGATCTGACACACGAGACCCTGGAGGCAGCTGGGAATAAATCTCAACAATCTCGTCACCGTCAGCGTCGTCGACAAGCACAATAGGATCTACGTCTTCCCTTGCAGCTCGAAGAATCCGATCAGGCAAGACTTCCATTTCAGATTCTCCGTCGTGGATATCCACATTTGCTGGTTGGCTCTCGTCGTCTGCGTTGCTACCATTTGCAAGATCAACTACCTCAGGTGATCCAGATGCACCTTTCATTGAGGTGTTT
>JAVCKV010159018.1:0-14509 GCA_032274145.1 Herpochondria borealis | reverse complement strand
AAACTGCACGCGTTGGCGCAGATGGTCGTCGCCCTCGATGGCGTTGCGCCACCAGATCTCGTGGCGGTTCTGACGGTTGCCTTGCCGTTCGAGCGACTGGATGAACGGCATGGTTTCCGATTGCGGTCGGCGCCACTGTTCGTCCATCCACGCATCGAGGTCACGTGAGGAATCGAGGCGTTCGATGTCGTCGGGGCTTGCACCAAACGTCGCCTGGTTGAGGAATCGGACAACATCGTCCGTGCTCGAAAGAAGACTCATACCTATGACACGCCCCAGACATGGCCTTCGGGGGACATGTCTCGTGAAAATGTTCTGACTACATTTGGGGCCATGACCGCACCGATTCGTTTCTCTGCCTCCCTCGGCAAGATCCCAACCAACCAAATCATCGCCACCGCCCAGCGCGCCGAAGAGCTTGGGTACTACTCGGTCACGATCCCCGATCACCTCGACGATCAGCCCGCGCCACTCATTGCGCTCACCGCTGCAGCCGCCTCGACATCGACCATCCGTTTCCTGCCGCTCGTATTGGCAAACGACTACCGCGAGCCCGTCATCTTGGCCAAAGAGCTCGCCACCATCGACGCTCTTTCAGACGGACGCCTCGAGGTTGGCCTCGGTGCGGGTTGGATGACCGCCGACTACGACTTCGCCGGAATCGAGAACCTCTCCCCCGGCACCCGAATTCGTCGCCTGTCCGAATCCGTCGACATCATCACGAAACTGATGGCCGGCGAACAGGTCGATGTCGACGGCGAGTTCTACTCGGTCCACGGCACCCTCGGAACGCCACACGCCGTGCAGCCCGACGGGGTCAAGGTCATGCTCGCTGGCGGCAAGCAAAAGATGCTGACCCTCGCCGGCGAAAAGGCCGACATCATCGGCATCAACCCAGGGCTCACCGCTGGGGTGATCGACGAACGCGCTGGCCGTGACGCCACGCTCGAACGTACGGACCAAAAGATCGAATGGGTACGTGAAGGCGCCGGGGACCGTTTCGACTCGCTCATCTTCCAGACGCGTATCCATTTGGCAATGATCACCAACGACCGCGAAGCAGTCGCCCAGGAAATGGCACCCCTTCTGGGGATCTCGACCGAAGAGGCGCTCGCCTCTCCACACGCACTTGTTGGCAGCGTCGACCAGGTCGTTGACGAAGTCCAACGCTGGCGGGACCGCTGGGGCTTCTCCTACGTCTCGATCAACGCCGAGATGATGGAAGACTTTGCCCCCGTCGTCGAGGCGCTAAGCGGCGTCTAACGACCCCTCTTGGTCAGGAGCGCTGATCTCGTTCTGACGCGCTCTGCCAGATGCCGGGGTCGAGCGGCGTGGTGGTGCCAGCGGGGTCGAGGGCGGCAACGTCGTTGGCTAGGTTTCGACACTCGCTGCGGGCCGTTACGTATCGACGGAACGCCGCAACCGCCTGTTCGTTTGTTTGTTCGGCACGTTCCTGTGCCGCGATGTCGTCGGGTGCGGCATCGGCGCTCATTCGAGTGGTCTCTGCGGCGACAAGAAGCTGTGCGGCCTCGGCGTCGAGCGCCTTCGCTTGGCGCTCTTGGGCAGCCAACTGATCCGATAGGCGTGCGATCTCGGCGAGCACGCTTTCATCGGGTTCGGCGTCGAGGTCGACGTCCTCGGTAGCGAGCACCAATACGGCGAGGGGCAGACTCTCGACGAGCATGCCGAGCGGAGTCTCAAACGGCCCAATCGCCGAACCGCGCCGGACACGGAGCGGAGCCAACGCCATCGTTGCGGTCGCAAGAGCCGATGACAGCGCCGCTGGTGTGGGCTCTACCCGAACAACCGCAGCGTCGATTCGGGCTGCCTCGAGCAACATCTCGACACGGGCGATGTCCTCGGCGGTTTCTTCGCTTGGCACATATGCCGTGACCGTGACTTCGGACCAGTCTTCGTGCTGTTCGCACAACCACGCCAGCAACGTGATGAGCTGGCCCACGTGGTCATCGGACCACCACAGCGCAATCGACCGCTCCGAGCGTGGGGTGTCTTCGAAGCGTCGCCACGCATCTTCCCGCACGTTAAGCACCGCAACGTTTGTCCCAAATCGGACACAACTTTGCAGCATCTGGCCGTACTTCAACCGGTCGTCGTCATTGCCCCGCAAATCGTTTACGCCAAAGAGCGTGAGGTTCGTGCGGATGCGTCCAAGTCCGTGGGACTGCACAAGCGTCTGCACCCCAAGTTCGGTATCGGAGACGAGCAGAGTTTTGGCAAAGGTGCCGGGCGAAATGCTGGCAACTTCCTTTTCGAGGTCGCGTTCGATCGCTGCGGCCTCTCGGCGTAAGACGGGGCCCTTGCCTTCGAGCAGGCGCACCGCGGTGAGAAACCCCGAGTCGCCTTCGAGCCATGACGCCATGGTCAACATGCGACGACGAGTGTGTGGGTCACGCGGAACAAAGGCAAGCGCACACGGTCGCCAATCCCTCGTGGGTTTGGGTTCGCTCGCATGTGATTGCAGGTGGGTTCGTGCACGGGTGTAGTGGTGTGATCCAGCGCTATCGATCCAGCGATCCGGTACGTCTCGGCGGCGGAGATAGCTGTACAACCCAACAAAGACGAGTGCGGCCAGCACCCCAGCGAGCGGGTTGATCGCCACGATTGCACCAACACAGAGGACCGTTCCGGCAAGGCTGACCCGGTGACCGCCATATTTGAACGTTGGACGAAACGACGTGCTGCCCGCCCGGAACTCGAAGTAGGTCGCGTAGTTGATGATGCCGTAGGTGACCAGGAAGAACATCGAGATGATTGGCGCGATGGCGTTGAGGTCACCAACAGCCACGGTGGCAAGCGCGATGATCAGCGAGATACCGAGCGCTCGCCGAGGGTTGTTTGCTGGACCGACGCCTTCGGCGAAACGGTCGAGGCCAGGCAGAACCCGATCCTCACCGAGCCGTTGCAGAACGCGAGGGCTGCCAAGCGTTGACGCAAGAGCCGATGACACGGTTGCGGCAAGTACGCCAACAAGCATTGTCCAGGTCTGCCAGGAGAGATCGCCAATGATCGTGTTTGTGTCATCCACCAACCGGGTAGCGGGCACGCTGCCGGCCAGCAACACGATCACGATCAGGTACACAACCGTCGAGATACCAACCGCCGCAAAGGTCCCCCGCGTAATCGACGAACTGGGTGTTCTCAGGTCGCCCGACATGGCAACGCCTTGACTAAAACCGGTGACCGCCGGGAAGAAGATGGCAAAGGCCTCCCAGAACCCGACGTCGGTTCCCGAATTTCCCGATCCCAGATTGTCCTGGAACTGTGCGCCGTCGAAATGGCCAGCAGCACCGAACAGGAACGATCCCAACGCCACCACCAAAAGCACCATGACGACGTATTGCAAACGGGTGGCGAGGTCCGACCCAATAAAGCCAATGGCGGCGATTAGTAAGACCAGGCCGGCGGCAACAAGTTGCACAAGCCGTGTGTCGTCGCGGCCAAACGCGGTCACCACCGCCTCGGCAAAACCAATCGAATAGAACGCAATGGAGACCGAGATGGCGAGGTACAAGACCACACCGACCGCGCCGCCAAACTCAATACCCAGGGTTCGGGAGATGATGTAGTACTCGCCGCCTCCACCAACCCGCATATTTGTGGCCACAACAGCGAGCGAAATACTTGTCAGCACCGATACGAGCGTCGACAGCGCCAGAATCAGCAGCGCCTGCGTGAGGCCTACAGCGCCGATCACATACGGGACGCGCAAGAACAGCACCAGGCCGAGGATTGTGAGAATGCTCGGTGTGAAAACCCCGCCAAAGGTTCCGAGCGTTCCTTGTGTCGTCGCAGTGTTGGTGGTCGACATTCGCCTCGATCGTAGGCGCTCGGTGAGGGCTGGAACTAACCCTCGAGGAGGGAAATTATCGCGTCGACGGTGGGTTCGGGTGCGATCGTGATCTCAAAGCCCGCAGCGAGTGCTGTTGCCGCAGTTACCCCACCAATACAGACCGCTTCGATGGGTTTTGTGCCGACGTGCTCGACGTAGCGTTCGACCGCTGACGGAGATGCAAACACGACCGTGTCGGCAGTATCGGCCGACTCAACAACATCGGGGTCGAGTGCTGGCATCACGTTTCGGTATGCGGTCACGGTTTGCACATCGATCCCGCGTTCACGCAGGCCCTCGGCTAGAACCGTACGTCCAGATTCGGCCTGAGCAATGAGCACCCGGCCATGGATTGTGATGGTGCCAAATGCCGACAACAGACCTTCTGACGATGCCGAGTCAGGCCGGAGATGCACCGTCCAGCCAGCAGCTTCGAGGATGCCTCCGGTACCGCTCGCAATAACCGCGATAGCGCAGGCGCCTGGTGTGAGCAGCGCCGCCTCGGCATGGGCAACAACACGCCGCGCACCGTTGGGCGACAGCACAACAAGCCAGTCGCCCTCGTGCAGCTCAGCGAGCGCGTCACGCAATGCAGCGCCGCCGTCTTCGGGCTCGACAATGTCCAAGAGCGGCAGCTCGATCGCCTGCCCGTCGCGTTCACGAATCGCCGAGATTAGCGACGCTGCTTGTGGCGCTGCCCGAGTAACAATGATCCGCCGTCCGCCGAGGCTTGCCATCTAGGCCAACCGGGCCCGAAGATCGGCGGCAAGGCCACGACCCATGGCGTCCCCGTCGACACCAACACGAGAGTCGGTGAAGACCACTTCGGCCCCGTCGGAAAGCATGGCGACCAGTTCGATTCGTTCGGTACCGGCATCATCGATCAGCACTGCATGAGCACCCGCAGGAAGATCGCAATCGCCGCCCAGCTCCACAAGAAAGGCTCGTTCAGCGTCGAGGAGGCGATGGGCCGACGTGTTATCGATGGCGCCGAGCGCAGCGATTGTTTCGACGTCGTCGGCGCGACATTCGATAGCGAGTGTGCCCTGACCCACCTGCGGAAGCATCTGGTCAATGCTGAGACGATCGACAATGTCGGGCGTAATTCCCAAGCGGTCGAGCGCGGCCGAAGCCATAACGACTGCATCGAGGTCTCCCCCATGAGCACGGGCCAGGCCAAGGCGGGTATCGATGTTGCCCCGAATCTCGACCAGCTCAATATCGGGTCGAAGCGCCGCGAGTTGGACCTGACGTCGGATCGATCCGGTACCAACACGTGCACCCTCGGGAAGGTTCGCCAAGGTGCAGCCAATGAGTGCGTCGCTCGGGTCGGCACGATCAGGAACCGCGCAAATCACCAGGCCGTCGGGGGTCAGCGCCGGAAGGTCCTTGGCCGAGTGCACGGCAATGTCGGCACGGCCATCGAGGACAGCGGCCTGGACCTCTTTTACAAAGACACCCTTGCCACCAATTTCGTGCAGCGGCGTGACCTTGTCGCGGTCGCCCGCAGTCGACACGATGACCGGCTCGATGGTGGCGTTGGTTGCCGCGGCGACCAGGTCAGCTATGTGGTTGGTCTGCCAGCGGGCAAGCGCACTGCCCCGGGTTGCTGCTCGAATCTGCACCCGATCAGCTTAGGACCGGTGATCAGGAAGGATCAGCGTCGATATCGAAGAGATCTTGCAGCGCCTCGGCGAGGCGTTCGCCACGGGCGGTTCCCGCCGAATCACGCAGCTGCGACATTGGACGATGCAACAGCTTGTTGATCAGCGACTTTGTCGCAGCATCGATCTGGGCCTTGGTGGCTTCGTCGACAGAATTGCCGAGGCGATCGAGCTCGGATGTACGCAGGGCTTCGACATCACGGCGGAACGCCGAGGCGAGCGGCTCGACCTTTTCGGCGGTGGCAACAGCCATAAACCGAACAACTTCGTCATCGATCACCGAACGGACCGCATCGATCTCGCCACGGCGCTCGGCCCGGCCGGCTTCGGCGAAGTCGGTGAGGTCTTCCATGTCGAGCAGAGTGACGCCCGGGATTTCGCCAGCGGCAGGGTCGACGTCGCGAGGGACCGCAATGTCGACGATCAGCAGCTTGCGCTTTGGCCGAGAAGCCATGATCTCGTTGAGCGTGTCGTGATTAACCATCAGGGCGTTGGCGCCCGTGCCGGTCAGAAGAACGTCGACGTCTTGGACCACCGAGGCAAGTTCGCTCAACGGAGCAACGTCGCCACCAACACGTTCGGCCAAACCAGCAGCGCGTTCGATGGTGCGGTTACAAATGACGATTCGGCGGGTTCCGGCGTCTCGAAGGGCGACGGTCATACCTTCGCTCATTTCGCCGGCGCCTAGGACACAGATGGCTTTGCCATCGAGGGTGCCAAGGGCGTGGGTTGCCATCGCTACTGCAGCTCGGGACACCGAGGTGATGTTGCGGGCAATACCGGTCGAGGCACGGACCTTGCGGCCAGCGGTACACGATGCGGAAAAGAGTTTTGCGAGCGACGGACCAACAACCCCGGCGACATGGGCTTTGTCGTATGCGGTGCGCACCTGGCCGAGGATTTCGGTTTCGCCGAGTACGGCAGAATCGAGACCTGAAGCGACACCAAAGAGGTGGCGGGCTGCGTCGGCATCGTGGTGGGCGTAGAGGTGATCGGTGAACGCCATGGTCGGCAAGCCGGAGTGGCGTGCGAGTGCGTCACGCACATCGCCGTAGGCCGGATGGAAGCGCTCGGCGCGAATGTAGATCTCGGTGCGGTTACACGTAGACAGCACCACGGCTTCGGAAATGTCTTCCGAGGCGGTGAGGTCGTCGAACAACTTCGGCAAGCGTTCGTCGTCAATTGCCAGTTTCTCGAAGTCATCGATCGGAATCGATCGCTGATTCACTCCTATGACGACTACAGACATGCGGCAGGACTCTCACGTTTGGCTACGGGGAAGTGTATCCATGTACAGGATCACGTTGATTCATAAACCCTGCCAAGTCCCGCGGCCTTCCATCTACGTGACTTCGTTCACTCGCCTACCAAAATCGGCGTGAGAGCGACACTGCTCGACCGCCGCCGAGAACGAACCAGAAAAACGCCGCCAAGACCAACAAAGGCCACGAAGGCCGCTCCACCGATTTTTGTCCACAAGATTCGGACCTCGCCTACCCGAGAAGCCTCCTCGAGAAGCGCATCGATTTCGGCTTGGGTCAGTGCGATCTGACCCGTGTCGTCTTTGGCAAACGCTGTTTCGGCTCGGTCGACAAAGGACCCGAGGGTGATGTGGCGAAGGCCCCATCGTTCCTCTGCGGTGCGATCTCGTTGAGCGGTGTCACGAACGGCCTGGACCTCACCGATCGCTACATCCTGTTTCTCGAGCACCTCGAGGGAGGCAGCGAAGTCGGGATTGGCCAGCTCATACAACTCTCGTGCTGCGGTGGAGAGATCGAGGTCGGCGATTTCGGCGGCGGTCTGCACCGAGTCATATCGGCTGCGCACCTCGGCGGCTTCGTCCATCACAGCTTCGGCTGAACGAAATTGCCACAGCTCCATTGAGGAGCGCAGGTCATCGGGGACACGCCAATCGAGGTTGTCGTTGGCGAACGCCAGGTATTGCTGTCGCACTTCTGCTCGCCGTTCGATGAGTTCGAGGCTCGGTTCCTCAACGACGTAGTCGATAAACAGCGCTTCGATCTCGGCCTCGACCTCGGGGCTTGTGTGCAGCGACGCCAAATCGAGCAGTCGTCTCCAGTCGTTCTGTTTGTTCGTGACTTCGCCGGGATCGCTGCCGGGATAGGCGGTGGTATTGCCATCTGCTGCGGCGAGAAGCTGCTGCATGCCGTCTTGCCCAATGAGCTCGTACAGCTCGCGAATGACGTACCAGGATGTGGCGTAGCCGTACTCCTCACGTGCTCGGAAGTCGGCGTCATCAACTCCCCCAATGCCGTTCTCTCCCCATGCGAGAAGCGGGCTTGCCGCGAAGCTCGTGAGGTCAGGGGTGCGTGGAAGCGACTCGGTTTGCCAGCCAAGTTCGTCCATTGTTCGCCACGTGTATTCCTCGGCGAGCCCTTCCGATGCCCATCGCTCAACAAAGAGGTCGCGGTTAAACCAGGCATGGCTGAGCTCGTGGATCATGACGGTCTGGTCGAGTTCGTTGCCAACCTCGATGGACGTATCGGCGGGGTTGTACCAACCGCCGTAGCCGTAGAAGTACGGCGTGACGGACTCGGTAATTTCGAGCGTGTCCTGCTCGGGTACCGGTAGCCCAATGAGCGTTTCGAGTTGCGGGAGTCCATCGGTGATTGTTTGTGCGGCAAAGGATTCCCAAACGTCGTCGCCGGGCCAGGTTCGTATTTCGATGAGTTGTCCAGCGACCGAGAACGTGCTGGCTTGCAGTTGTTCGTCGACGGTCACCGTGATGTAGGCAAAGACGTCTTCGGGGAGTTCGAAGTCCAACGGGGTCCATTCGATGTAGCCATTGTTGAATCCGGTCTGTTGCAGCACGCCACCAAACTCGTTCATGTCGGCGTCCTCGGGTACTCGAAGAAGCAGCGAACCAGTGCCGGGGTCGGAGAACGACCACATCGGGAAGGCATGGAACGCAGGGTTGGAGAAGAACAGTCCTTCGCCGCGAATCTCTCCGGCCGGCAGGGTGTACGTCACGGTGAAGCTTCGGGTTTGCCCCGACCGCAACTGGCTCGGCAGCGTCACCGTGCGGAGTTCGAAGTCCTCGTCGAGTGCTTCCCCCGTGCTCGACAGCGTCGCTCCACGGCTGGTGATCCGAAGGTTCTCGGCACCGATCGGAACAATCGCGACGTAGGTATCGAAATAGGAATAGTAGATGGTGTTACCACTGCGCCGTTCACGCGAGGTGTTGGTCATGACGGCTTCGGTGATGACCTCAACGCCACCGTCGGTGACGGTAAAGATGGTGTCTTCTTTGTACGAGAGCCCTTCGACTTGGGCGTCGGCGGTTGGCATGCTCGACAAGAGCACGCCACACAGCACCGCGACCACAGCCAGAAAACGCATCCCTGAGAGTTTCGGAGCGAGATTGACGGCTCTTTATGACAATTTTGGCCTGTTGAGGGTTTGACGCTCAGGCAGACTTATCGGTGTTGCCGTCCGAAACCGGGGTTTCGCGCTGTTGGTAGTACCCGAGAATCTGGAGCTCGGTTGCGAGGTCGACCTTACGAAGCGGGACGGTGTCGGGCACGTGGAGAACGCTCGGCGCAAAGCTGAGGATCGACCGCACCCCGGCCGCTACCAGTGCATCGGCGACAGATTGGGCGGCATCTGCTGGTGTGGCGATGATGCCAACGGAGATCTCGAGCTCGGGGACGAGGGTGTCGAGGTCGTTGATATGGGAGATTGTGAGGCCGTCGACGACCTCGCCAACTTTGTCCTGCGAAGCATCAACGAGGGCAACGATTGGAAAGCCTCGATTCGAAAACCCGCCGTAGTGGGCCAACGCTTGCCCGAGGTTTCCCATACCAACAATGACAACGGGCGCTTCGACATCGAGCCCGAGGGCGTCATCGATCTGACGCAAAAGGAACTTTACGTCGTACCCCACTCCTCGAACGCCGTAGGTGCCGAGGTAGCTGAGGTCTTTGCGGACCTTGGCAGCATTCACCCCTGCGAGGTCGGCGAGTGCCGCCGAGCTCACCATTTCGGCTCCGGTTGCCGCTAGTTCGACAAGTGACCGTCGGTAGACAGGGAGACGCGCCACCGTTGCGTCAGGGATCTCTCGCGCCATCATCACAAGACACACGGTACCGCTTGTGCACAAAGGCACAAGCGCGCCTTGAAACGGTGACCCAACGAGACGCCAACCTCACGTTCTGTGGTGAGATGGGTCTTTCAGCCCACTTAAGTTTGGGGTGATTTCCATCGAAGCTTCATTTGTGACTACTGCTCCCGACGTATCTGCGAAACCTCGCCTAACGCACCGCCTCACCGGCGTACTTGCCATATGGATGTTGATCCTCGCTGTGCTGACCCCCGCCCAGGCAAGCGCCTCGGCGTCGGAAGAAGCCGCGTTTATCAATCAGGTAAATGCCACCCGTGCCCAGGCTGGACTTCCCGCACTTCTCCCCGACGTACAGCTGACGAACCTCGCTCGAGGATGGGCGGGTTCGATGCGTGATGGCAGCTGCGGTTCGGGCAACTACATCTGCCATGCCAGCCCAATTAGCGCTGGTGTCACCCACGCATGGGCCAAGCTTGGCGAGAACGTCGGCACCGGACCTGATGTTGGATCGGTTATGGATGCCTTTATTGCGTCGCCGGGCCACTATGCCAACATCGTCGACCCCGAGTTCACTCATATTGGCGTTGGTGTTGTTTGGGACGGCAACCGCATGTTCACAACGCATCGATTCATGAAGTTGCAAGGAGCGCCGGCAACAACGGCTGCGCCAACGACAACGGCGGCACCAACAACAACGACAACGCAAGCAACTGCGCCGACAACAACGGCCAACAACACTGCTGCGCCAACATCGACAGCCCCGACAACGTCGGCTCCTGCAGCACCGTCAACGCCGGACCCGGCGCCAACAACGGCCCCAGCAACCGTTCCGGCTACCACTGCTGATGGTTCGTTGGACATTGCGTCAGCGAGGCAACCTCAGGCGGTCCTCGAAGAACGCGCTTCGGTACTCATCGATGCGCTCTTGATCGTCAGCTAACACGCCTCGGCGTTAGCCAGCAAGCAGCACAAACTGGGTGAGTGCTGCGCCCAAAATGACGACCAGCAGCAGGACGATCGTGAGTGTGACCATTGGGCGCATGTTAGTTACCTCGTCCGAGCGTCACCGGAGTTGACGTTCCTTGTGGGCCATCGAGCTGTTCGATTCGGAGCTCATCGCTTGCGGCAACGTTGAGGTGTGCCGCTGCTGATCCGCCGTTGACAGCGAGCGAGATAAGACCCGACGAATCAACAATTGCGCCGACTTCGCCGGTTTGAAGCGACCGGTAGGCGGGGCGAATGCCGACGGTTTCGCGACGGTCCTTCACGATCAAGGAGAACGGGTCGCCCCAGTCGGCGAGATCTTCGGGGCCGATGTTGAGCTGCACGTTTCCGAAGTGGTCGATCCAAAGCACCTCGATGATCAGGCCACCATCTTCAACATCGATAACGGGCAGAAGGCCCGGGATGAGCGAGGTGGGTTCGATGATCGGGCCAAGTTCGGTGAGGTCGACCCCCATAGCGAGGTGTGCAGCTGCTGGAGCAAAAACGTCTCGGCCGTCAAAGGTGCTGCCGAGCCGTGGCAGCTGGTAGTCGGGGTTGGTGAGCTGGACGGCGCGGGTGGCTCCACCAACGAGTGCGACAGCCGAGGCGAGCACCCCGTTATCAGGACCAACAAGAACCGAGATGCCGTCGCCAACTTCGACCGCGACCGCTCGACGGTCGGTGCCGACACCGGGGTCAACCACAGCAAGAACAACGCCTGGGCACAGGTATTGAGCCGAGCGAGCGAGTGCGAGTGCAGCGGCTCGCACGTCGTGGGCCGCGATGCCGTGGGTGATATCGAGCACCGCAGCTTCTGGTGCGATCGAGCGCAACACCGAGTGCACGACACCAACAAATTCGTCTTGATGTCCAAAGTCGGAGAGAAACGAGATCGTGTTGTAGCGCACCCCAACAGGCTACGGCCACCAGCCAAACCACGACGACGATCTCCCGAAAATGGCCCGGACGAATATTCGGCACCCTCAGGCACACACACGGTGCTAGACAGCGAGCAACGAATCCGGTGTCCAGCTTGGCCAGGTGGGGTCGTAGTCGGGCGTCCCGTACCGGTAGGAAGCCACTTCGGTGGGGCCGCTTTCGTGGGCATTGTCATAGAAAACAGCTCGGTGGCATAGCGGAATGACGAGAGCGACCAGGGGCCACAGACGGGCATAGCGATCTGCGAGTTTGTGAGCTGGAACATCGTGCCCGCCAGCGGCCACGCGAGCCGAGACTCTTGGTCCCGACAACAATACGGGAATCATCACGACGTGGAGTACGACGTCATAGTCTGCGGCGACCGCTGCTTGTACAAGATCGACCTTTGATGAGTGCGAGAACACCGTCTCGGTGCAAAAGTCCAGACGTGCACTGATCAAGGCTTCGCGCGTTTCGGCGGCGATTGCTGCCGCCTCGTACGACTTCGCTATTTCGTCGCCGGGGAAACGGGCGGCGGCGATTCTGTCCGCATTCACAAACGGCAAGCCAGGACGAATGGGGGCGATAACTCGCTCATAGATCGTCGTCTTTCCTGCCCCGTTGGGACCGACGACCAAATCGAGACGACTCACAAGGGTCGTCGCACTCCATCGGCGCCAACCTCAACGATCGACCCATCGCCGTCGAGAAATACCGAGACCTGCCCGGCCTTCCGAGCAGCCTCACCAAAGTGCTCATCAGCTACCCTCTCCGCCATCTGAGCATCGATAGTGGCGTGGGCAACTACACGACCCTGGACAGACAGCGTCGAGAACTGCTCAGAGCCACTGACAACATCAAGAATTCGCCGTCCATCGAGCGAGCTGGCCCTCTCAACCTGCATACTTAAGCGAGCCCAATAATTGATCTGTTCGGTCGTCGACCGGTTCTCAACCAACGCAACCGAACCTGCAGCATTGGCGACGTCGGCATTTACCCGAGTTGGTACTGAAGCCTTACCCATAACTCTCCCGTGTATCAGTTTGCTACAACCGTATCACATTGACACAATGTGTCAATGAGGGGGCGGGCGCACCTAGCACTACGGCGCTCCGGGGAGGAGTTCGAATGCTTCGATGTGGGTGGGTATCACGATGCGAAAGTCGCGTTCGTCGAGGGTCGCGATCCGTGTTTGGTTGAGGCGTTCGGCTGCGGCCATGGTGGATGCGTCGATGATGTCGAGGCTGGCATCGGCGTAGATGGCGATGAGTTCGTGGACTCGGTTCCAGTCAGCAGCAGTGAGATCGATGACGGTGATGTCACCGGTCAGGATCGAGCCAATGAACTGTTGTTGTGCGTTGGGGCCATCGCGGTCAAGTAGCAGCCATGCGGTTTCGGCGATTACTGGTGTGGTTGAGGCCAGGCCGCCGCGATGCGCGTTGACTAGCGCCAAGCATTCGTCGTGGTGTCGTGCCCGCCTGTCGGCGGCTGCGAGCCAGACGTTGGTATCAACCAGTAACACAGAACAAGTTTCAGGCGCTGCGGCGTGTGTCAGCGGCTTTACGCAACACCTTGGTATCGGTTCCGGCCCATTCGGGATCACCCGAATCCATGCACCCCAAAAAGCCGTCAAGGCCCGCTGGTTGAGGCCGGTCACTCTTCACGAGTTCAGCGATCAACTCGGCCTCGGAGACGCCACGCTCGGCAGCAGCGGCAGCAAGCGCGGCTGCGACATCGTCAGGGAGCTCGATCGTAGACATAGCCCCAAGTGTAGAACGAGCCTGTGACTGCGTCACGCGCGCTCGTCGCCCGGGTGCTGGCGGTTCGCTAGATCAACTTCATTTTCTAAAGCAGCTAGTAGCACTTCTTTAGACATCACAGCATCGTCGGCAAGATCATTGATAGCGGCGTCGGGCCTAGCGTTTCTTATCGCAGTATTGATGGAGAGCAGCCTGCAGGACACAGCAGATTCATCCTCAAGAAAGCCCCATCGTGGCGAGTACATTGCGAACACCGGGACCCTCTTCCCCGATCGCAGATGAGCCTCGAAGGAAATCCCGTTCAGACCACGCTTTTTCTGGGCGATCCCCAAGAAATCCTCATGGGAGAGTCGCTTAGTTGCAAAGTTCCGGACGATTACTGCCTCGTGATTCCAAGTCAACTTGGCCCATCTTTGCGGCGCAAAGCCCGTGAGCGACAAGAGCACAGGGAGGAAGAGAATCGGCGACGCCACGATTGCCAAGAAGATGCCAATGCCAACGTTGATCCAGAACATGATCACTACGAACCTGTTCATGGGCGGCCGTAGCGGTACCTCAACACACATAATATGTTGCACCCGCTTCTTCGTGGAATCGTGGAATCCTAGACATAGCCCGTCGCATGCCAGATGTCCCGAATAGCAACTCTGCGAGGGCGCCAGAGCACACGCTCGCAACCCGGAACGGTTGCATCGGTCATCCCACCAAGTCCCTCGCCTCGCTGTGACAGGCTCGTTCACCCGACCAATCTCTCGGCGCGTGCGCCATGACAGCGCCCCTGCTGGCAAACACCCCTCCACTGTTCAGAAAACGGGGCGACACAACGGACAGGTCTTGGGGGACCTGACAACAGACCGACTCTGGACAGGACCAAGCGGCTTATGGCGGCCAACACGGGCCTAGCCCGCAGATCGTAGCTGGGCTGCTGAAGCCGTTGAAAACACGACACGGTTGAATATTCGGCCCCTCAGGCCGACGGCTTGCTTTCGCCAACTCGCCCAGATCGTTCGGGATCTCAAAGACCTCGTCAATACTTGACGTCTACGGATCGCACTTCGAGCACACGTAGATTTCCATGTTTGGACGGCTTGTCGAATTCGTTTACCAGGTGCTGAATGATGAAGAGCATCAGAAGCAGCGAACGAACAGGTCCGAAGGCTTCGACGCGACCATTCTCAACGGCGAGGCTTGAAAACGGTTCTTCGTCAATCCAGCCCTCGCTAATGCCTCGATCTAACGCAGCGATGGCACC
>JAVCKV010158909.1:0-18032 GCA_032274145.1 Herpochondria borealis | reverse complement strand
TCTCTCTCTCTCTCTGATGATCGTATCATTGCATGTATTGCCAGTTTCAATTGAATGGTGACACTGGTCTTGAGAATTGAAGCACACATTGCACCAAGTAGATTGAATGAGCCATCTCCTTTTGATTCTATTCACACCAACAGCATCAGGAGGTTGTTGACGGTGTTTTCAGGATTGGCGCCACCAACAACTTGGCAAAAACACTACTCAGTAAATTAAGCAAACAAAAGGTAGACTAGAAGTTAACAAACTATCTAGAGGTTGTTCTCTCTGTAGAGCCCAAAAGGGAGATAACACCTTCAAGATTCTACAGCGTTCTTGATTTTTCACAGAACTTAGGGTGCAGAATGAGTTTCCAAACTACAGAGTAGCAAAGTTGTTTCCCAACAACAGTGATTGGTGCCACAACAGAATAACCAATGTTTTGATCCATAGTGATATATCAACAACCAAGGATGCAGATTGACAGACAGTGTACTCAGTCAAGTCCTCATCCGTTGGCACATCCAAAAATTGGATGATTTTGTTTGGTCGTCAGCTGCTCAGTAAGCTCATACAACTCTTTCTGACTGTTTTTTGCATTCTGACCCTGAGAGAATGACTGTCAAGAACAGTCTAAACCAAATATGGCAAGCTTGGCCAATCTCTCACAAAGCAGCCAGACGCTATGCAGTAGCAACACGACAATGTCTCAGACTACACGGTACAGAAGCTTGAAAGGCCTGGGATGAGAGTCCTATGACATGTCAGAAAGCACAGATGGCCACCTGATAGTTCAATCATTCATGCCGTCATCTTTATCCTCAAGACTGTGAGACACATCGCAAGCCTAACCTTCTGTGAGTTCTTCTCATTCTCAACAATCACTCTAGCTGGCATCTTCCAACTGTACTATTAGCAGGTGTGTCATCTTCCTTATCACCTCAATGTGAATAGAGCCATGCATGGTTGCCACAGTAGCCTCAAATCTGACATTGGTATAACATTGAAAGATACATTTTTGAAATCAACTGTCACAGCAATCTATTTCATCCAGCATTGCATACATTTCTAATTTATCTATCAAGAACCTGAAACAGTAAAGAGTGAACTAAATAAACTTATCACAAACGCTATCTGACTGTTTTTGCGGCACTGTTGCTTATCGTTGTAACGAGTAAGCTGGTTTGGAAATCAGAACTGCCTTGGATTTTTTAGCTAGTATTGCCTCACCTGCCAAGTTCTGTGGTGGTTAGAGGTGGGTATAATTGGTTGGGCCAGGTTGGAGATCTTTGGCTTCCTCATTTTCTTTGTCGATTGGTGGAATACCGTCTACATCGTGTGGTGGCTTTGGGTTGCATCCAAGTGTCTTGGAGCGACGGTACGTAGAGTGAATCTCTTAATTTTTTCAATCTTTTAGGGTCCACTGGTCTCATGGCTATAATATTCATCATTTGGTACTCTAGCTAAAGTGCACTAGGACTTCTAGACTGTCCTGTTCTGGTATACTAGAGTAGTGGTGTTGGTAGGACAGCAAAACTTTGGATCAAGACATTTTTCATGAAGGAGCAGGTCACCAGCAAGTGGAATACGGAGAGTGGCCTTTGAGCGGGCCCTGAATAAATTTGTACACCGTGGTATATATATTCTATATAATAGATTAATTATTTATGGTACAGAAGCAACTGTTCCCAGAAACGAATCGGTGACTAGACCAAGAACATACCAATCCAACGTAGGATGCGTAGATGGCCACTGCGCCACGTCGCTCAAGCTCCAGGTGATTACAGGGTTTTGATTGGCTGCGACTGGCTTCTCGCGCAATACGACAAGATCATTGAAGCTGATCCGGTATAAACATTCGTTTTGCATTCTCCTTTTGATCCTTTTCAGTACCATAAGTGGCGTGGAAGGTCCGGGATTAGGGGAAACAGAATTGGCCAGAATGGTGTCTCTTTTATCTTGACACTTTTTCTGCTGCAACCTGCACCGTTCCACCAAGCTACAAGTATGATAGACAAGCCCAGGGACGAAGGATGACACAAATCTACTTCAAACCGTACATATCTCAGCAGAACCGACAGAATGTCGATGATGGATCAAACAACCCAGGCTTCCAAGCTACCGAGCTCCATGCCGATGAGACGATGCAACAGTGAAGCTTCCTTGACGGATATGATACTTTCTAATGTCCAGGTGCAACTTCCGCATTCCAAGTCCTTGGTTTCGCTGTCCCAAGCTTTGGCGAATCCGAACCCCGACGCCGAGGTTATAACTAATCTTTCCATGGAGAACATTCGTTATCTTCGAGCCAAAAAGGAGCAAGTGCAGAAGAACCAGCCCCCTAAATCGCAGAGACGGAGAATGCTTCGGAAGGGATCCTCCTCACGCACAGATGGCCGTGATGACTCCGAAAAGCCAACGAGATCAGCTCGATCAAAAGAAGGAGATGAATCCAAAGGAAGCTCAATAAGGCGCAGCACGCATTCAAGAAGATCATCTTCCTTCATCAAGAAAACCGATGTGAGAACAATCATGTCGAGAGGGGCGAAGATCCCCAAATGGATCGAGGTTGAAATCAAGGTTCTCGACCGTCCGAAGAGTCCATCGCCTGACGAGGGTCCTCCTCCTAAGCCAGTTGATCAAAATATCAACAAGAACATGATGCCGCTGGTAGACATGGCAATGATCCTTTCAAATAATTTGGATGGAGCCATCGCCAGAGGGTTATTCGAGGCAAGAACGGCAACGAAGAAGGAGCCCAAGCCGAGTAAAATCGCTGTCTCAGCACCCAGAATCGTCGAGCCATGCCTCCAACGGTTGGTGGTTCTCAACGAAGGCAAGGATGGCACTCACCGCTCAGACACAACCCAAGTTGTCGAATTTAGGCCCTCTATCAAAGGCACGCAGGCTGCATGATTCAGACTGCATGATCCCAGAGCGTCCAAAATACCCGCTACTCCATAATATTATTAGCTAGCTAGCGCTATGTATCCTTTAGCAAAAGCAGACCAAACACCATTAAAAACTGGATTACGTACGATACAACGAACATTGGCAAGAGGCTAAAAAAAGGGGGCTACGGAGTAAGTCGAGTCACATGATGTGCGTACCGATTGTGAAATTGAGCGCGCTCATGATGATGATGCGAGAAGAGTGCAACTCTGGCTCTGAATTATTGACTTGCTCAGCAAGCCCGCAGTACTGCCGGTGTGGATATGTTTACTCACGTCAATGAGAAGTAGCACACACGACACGCAAGTCGCACTGCCTCACCCATTATGTATTATCCATGCGGCCTCACCGAGCTCCCTACTTACTTTCCCCGCTACATGTACCTGCTGCCAGCCATGCTGCCAGCCATGCTGCCAGCCATGCTGGTGTGTGTGTCGTGTGCGCTCTAGAGACGATGGGAACGGTACCAAGTACCGGGAGTCGGCCCTGTAGCAGATAGAGCTAGATAGCTAGGGTAGCTAGCTAGCATTGACTGTCCGTGTGGTTGAGTCAGTCGGCTTGCCTAGTTCACATACATGCTTTGTGACGTGAGATCAAGCTGGCTGTGCAACAGAGCGAAATTTTTGGCGGGAGGCGTTGCCGCAAGACACAACACAAGAGTGCGGGTCTTATTATTTATCTCGAATTTTCAGTTTCAAGGAACTTCCATTGCTTCCACAACAATCCCAAAGGAGAAATCACCAGGCAGTCTTTTCTCATTGTTCCTGAACGTTCCAATCAATTCACTTCCAAAATTCAAGCACCTTCGTTCACAAGAGGTGTCATCCGTTGTGCATAAAATCTCAATAATCGCCTCTGCAAAGAAAAATGGTGTCTGCAAACGGCTTGGCTGACTCGACAGAAGTCAGTGACCGAGGCTACGAGATCAAATACCCGTCCACCACGCATGATGATGGGTCTCCTAGCGATGATCTCCTCAACGACTGTCGAAGAATCTTCAACTTCATTGAGGATGAACGACACTTGACGGCGCAAAAGCTGCATGTGTCGGTCAAGGAACGAATGGTGGAACATCCAGGTCATCCAGCTCATGCGAGTCCAGGGAAGGCTAGCCTGTTGAAACGGAAGAAGATGATGAAACAACAGAAGCACGACGATAAAGACTTTCACGTGATCAAAGACTATCTAGACGCGCGACGGGACACCTTGGATGTCTTGGAGGTAAGGGAACAAGCGCGATCGGGACTTGATGCCATGAATCATGAACCCAAGACTCACATCCTTGCCCACATCATTAGAAAAAGGCAGGCATCTTCGACAGATCACTGAAGGAAATCACCAGAGATGATGATTGGATACTATCCCAAACTCTCTTTGGCGTCACAACGTACTATCGTAGGGAAGCAGATGAGTCGCTCAGCATCAAGATGGAAGGCAAGTTGGAGGGAATCCCACTCTTTGAACAGGTAGCAGTTCTCAAAGAGATTGATCTTCATCAGACATGGGCACCGTTCTGCACATCTAGTTTGACGATTAAGGACCTCGATAAACTCGACACAGTCGGCTGGTTTGTAATGGGTGCTCCTCAATTTGGGTTGGCCCGTGATGGTTGTTTTCGTGCTATTGGCTGCGACAACATTGCGGAAGATGGGAATATCCTGATTTATGGACAAGGAATACAGGATCGACCAGAGGATGTGCCGTATAATGAACCATATCTGGCTGAGGGTATGGATGAGATCGACGTTCCTGAGAAACCAACCAAAATGGGTAGTGATAGAATGACCATTCGGCAATTTACAGGCGCGATCAAAGTATTGTCAGCAACGTCCTACGAGACAGTTTTGGTGGCAAACATCAACCCGAATCTACCATTGCCTAATGCTCTTCTTGACTTCATCACGAGAAAGATTTGCGGTGTCGTCATTTCCAAAATCCAGAGTGCAGCCAAGAAGGCTTTGAAGGATCCAGTTCGAAACCCTCATGCCAGACGAATCCGCGAATCGGAAGATTTCTATAAGGGATGGCTGCTTCCCAAGTTCGAAGCTTTCTGTGAAATGAACAACTGGTCAATGCCAAAGGTGAGCGCGTTGGATCTGACTGACGAAGAACTTGAGAAAGAGTTTTTGTACGCCGAGTCGCTTCTTAGCCGTCAGGTAAAGAGTACCGACAGCTCCGATGAACAGTCAACCGATACAACCTCTCGCATCACAGTAGGATCTTCAACTACTCAGCACTTTTCAATCATGAGCTACCTCCAGGAAATGGAAGAGAGAACTAACGAAAAGAAAGCGCGAAAGATTGCTGCAGCACGTAGACGAGCTGCAAATCGCCTCAAGCCAAGGGACCGCACGCCAGAGGAAATGCGTCGACTGAACGAGTTGAAAGAAGCCAAGCGGCGCCGAAATCGGAATAGAGGAGTACCGGATGATACTGTGATGGAGCTTGAGTCTTTGCAGAGAAAGTTGAAGAAGCCAAAGAAGGATGGGTTTTCAAGTTTTTACAAACACAGTCGAGGAACAAGATTTTTGATCACCAGCGGTTTGTGTCTTCTGTTAGGGGCAGTGCTGAATCCAGATATCCTCATCAGCGACTTGCTGGAGCGATTGGAAGAACAGAGAATCACTTGGTGGTCCGAAATTATGCTTGACATTGGGAGCTTCCTGTACATTTCGGTGTGCACATTGATCCATTTTGCATTGTGCGACGTCTTGATGATTTATGCATTTGGAGCTCTTGATCTTGGAATGAAATCAGGAAGGCAATCGAAGGAGTACTACGATGCGAGAGTAAGAGCGGCAGCTGCTCTGATGTCTGGTTCCATTGCAGCATTTAGCACAGGAAAGGCCGTCTGGAGTGTGTCCATGCGGGCTGTCGCGTGGTGTGTCATTCGGGCATGTGAGCTCTCAATAATGCTTGCCACACGGGCTAATGAGTTCCTTGGCGAGCACATTCCTGCAGTGCTATATTCTGTTCCAGGGAAGGGTCTTTCCTTCGGCGCTGGTGCCACCAACTACATCATGAGCAACGTCTCTCGGGTAGGAAGTGCCCTGTTCTGGTTGGTGCACGTTGTCTTCATCCAATCCAACCGCATTGGCCAATTGTTCGAGTATATCACTCGCAACATATGGAGTTTTACCCCGTCCTTGTACTCAGGATCAATTGAATATGCCACCCACGTGCGCGGTGTGTATGAAGACACCGAAGTGGTTCCTACTTGGCGAGGCGACGCTATTGAGAATATGCGTTTCTTGTTTTCCTACAGCGCTGTATTTTTGCTTTCGATTTTACTTTTATTCAACTGGTCGTCTCGTGCCAACAAGAAGAAGACTGAAAAGTGGCACAATCTCAGCTCATCCGTTTCGTTGCCAGACGGAGAAGCATTGTTTTCCCCCTCCGGTCTCAATCGGGACGATGGCATCATGGCGTCAATATCTGGTCTCGACGACGACCACAGTGATGTATCGGTGACGAATGCGTCAGGAGCTACGCGAGACACAAAGTTCTCTCGTCTGAAACTGCGGCTCCGAAAAAAGAAACGCGTGAACGGCAGCAAGCACAGCCAAGCTCAGGTACCGACGGTGGAAGTACTTGTGCCCTAGTCGATAGATCGTGATATCCTGAATCAGGGAATATACAGATCCAGTTTATAGAGAAAACATCTAAATAAGCTCAGTATCAAAATCTTCATCATCGCTATTCGCGTGTTGAGGTTCCCCAGAAAGTTCGACAGTTTGGTTGTAGCCAGTCCTGACTTTTCGTCGTCTCCTAACCAAAAGTAGAACAGCGATGATTACAGCTGCGAAAGTCAGCCCCACAACTACAAGTAATAGGGGATCTCCGGAAGAAGCTGCCTCACAGTATACATCTTTCTGCCAATCTCGAGAGACAAAGTCAAGCCACAACTGTGTTGTTCCTGTGGCTTGAGCAACTGCTTCCACTTTCTCGCCTGTAACATTCGCCACACGCTCCACGAAATACGGTAGATCAAAGTCAACGGTGTAGAACTCGTATGTTTTGTCCAGATCGACCTTGTCAACCGAACACACGTATTCAGGCAAGTCGGGCTTCCAGTGTGTACTAGTCTCAGGATCGTTGAGTTTTCCTCCAAACACTTTGACAAGATCTCTTCCAGATATATTATTTGTAACCCTGTAGACCGTGTCGTTGAATGGGCAAACTGACTTGATGTCGTCTAGTGTCACTTCTCCTCGAAACAGGTCGTAGCGAAGGGCAAAGGATCCCTGAGCAAACACAAACGCAGGAGACCCATCAAAGTAGTAAGAATTTATGACCTTGTCCATGTATAGCCGCCAAAGCGACTGTGGATGAGAAAGAGCGTAGTACTCATAGTAATGATCAGGAGAACATCCACGTCGCTCTATGAGTTGCATGTCCTCTTGGGCGCTGAGAATCATGTTCTGTACCTGACGACCGTTATCTGTCATGATATTGTCAACACCGACAATTGACGTCAACTCATTCACGTTGGCCTCAATAAACACATGTTCCACGTTGCTCGAATTCCGACTGAAAGATATGAATCCAACTGTATCGAGATAATGACCCGCTTCAAAGCTCGTCGACTGATTGTCTAATTCTTGATAGGCTCGAATGTGAGTGTGCCCAGATATGAATTGAACAGTCGTCGTGTTGCCAACTGTAGCTCGAATCTTTGAAAGTAGCACCATGGTGAGTTCGTCCCTCACATCCATATGCGCCAAGACGACAATTGCTTGATAATCTTCGTTCGTCAGCGCTGATGTAAACCATTCTTGCTCTATAACCTGCTCTACCGGTTCGACCGCTACGAGGGGAGAATGACCAATCATGTTATAAAGAAAGCCGAACACAAGGACGTTGGCTGTCGGTCCCTCTAAAACTGTGTATCTTGAGCCTCCCAGAGGCCCTATTGTTTTGTTCCCACTCTCTTCCCGTCGTAACACATTCGAAGTTATGTATTTTTCACCCCAAAAGTCCGTGAAGTTGGATGTAATGTGTTCGATGGTGCTATTCTGGTAGAGTTCATGATTCCCAATGTTCAAGGCATCCCATGGCATCTTTTGCAGTATCGGTGTCAAATGAGAGGGAGGGTATGTGGACAGTCCTGTCCCATCCATGAAATCACCATTCATGACGAAAAATAGGTTCTTGTCGCTCCAGGCACTCTTCAGTTGCTCGTAGAAGGACAAAACATGGCCATAATCTGCATCCCATTTTGGTTCATGACGTTTGTGCCCTGCCACCCAAGAGTGAACGTCCGTCACAACGACAAGATTGATATCGTTGGCGGGAAGATTGATAGATCTTGCGATAGGAACAAAAGAAAGGAGAAGCAACAACAACATGATGGTAGTGATCATGACATGTATTTCCGTTTAATTCTGTTGCTGTTCGAATGAAGAATCAAATCTTGCTTGTCTTTTGAATTCTCTATCTCCTGGAGTTGCTACACAAAGCGCGAGCTGCGCGCGAAATCACTGTCCTGTGATCTGTCTGTGAACAGAAAACAGAAAGTCCACATTCGAACATGTCGAGATTGATGATATTGATTCATTCATTCTAGTTGTCGTCTGGGCAGATACCGTAGCAGATGGCCGCGTTTCGAAGGACGTTGTTGTTGCTGCTGAATCATCATCATCACCATGAATGGTTGCCGTCGAATGGTGGTCGTAATTTTGTGACCACCTTGGGTCAGGCAGGAATAAGCCGTGTGGCTTTTCTGCGCCACGGTAATGCACCGTCTCTTGAAGGAAGAGGAGGAGGAGGGACCGACTTTGATCGACAACTTTCGGAACTAGGAAAAGCTCAAGCAAAATCCTCCGGGGAGACTTTCGGCAGAGAGTTGTCGCTGTACCAGCAGGTGCTGGCGTCGAATGCGCCAAGAACAGTAGACACTGCGCATATTTTTTTGGATGCCGCTGGTGCGACTAGTACAACGGTTCGACCTGAACCAATCCTCTACAATGGAACCATGCAACCAGGTGGCAGTGATCTATTCTCAAGGATTGGATACTCTCCACTGAGAACCCATGTCTACAATCCGGATGAACAGGATCGATCCCTTGCGCAGAGGTTGGTCGGAGGCTATGTAGAAGAAGTGATGAACAGAATGTTGAAAGTAGCGTTGGAGTCATCACCTAAAGAACGCAACTCCACGTTGCTTCTGGTGGGACATGCCATCTATCTCCCTGCGGCGACCCTGGGGATTGCCACAACGGCTGGATGTAGCCAAGAGGATCAAGACCTGATTCTTGATGACCAAACACAGGAAGCAGAAGGCTACCTTGTTGATGTGGCAGATGCTTCCGTTCGGCTGTTGCTACGCCCATGTACGCCATAATGCAACTTTCAGTTTCTGCTCGTGGTGAATCTTGAGAGCCGAATTTGAATAGCATCCCACCTCCCAAATCAAAGCAGTACTCGAGATGCAGTAGCAGTTTTACTACAACATCATTATTACCAATTGAAGACAACGCCACATTCAGCACAATGGATGTTGTCACCATCGTTTCAGTTATGTCGCTGGCCCGAGCCATGCAACCATGCGCTTGCAAATGGAGCAACTGGACCACGACTATCACGTCGGTAACAATACGCATGGTTCGTAGAGGCAGAAGATGGAGAGATGTAACGAATCTGGAGCACTGCAGGTGGGGGAAAGTAACGAGGGCTCGTTCAGTGTTCAAACACGTAAGCGCACGCAAGCAAGCTTCTGAGTTCACTAGATTCGTAGAGGGTCAAGATTGTAACTATTAGTCATTACTCTCATGTATTAGTATGTGCTGACACAAACCTCTTGGAACCTACGTACTTCAACTCGGGGGCGACTTTCCATTCATCGATTCAATAGATTGCAGTTGGGACATTCGTAGCAATAGCAACTCTTTTAAGTTTATTCAAGGGCAGAAGCACCTGAAACGATCTCAAGAATCTCTTGAGTGACAGCAGCCTGACGAGCACGGTTGTATGCCATGCTCAAGTTCTTGGCGAGTTCACCAGCGTTGTCAGAAGCAGATTGCATAGACTGCATACGGGCGGCAAGCTCGGAAGCGACGGATTCTTGGATGGTACGGAGGATTTGTCCGTTCAAGTAGAGAGGGAGAATGGAGTTGACAATTTGGACAGGGTCTTGCTCGAAGATCATGTCGTTAGGGAACTCTTGAGGTTCAGCAACTTTAAGCTCGGTACGCTCGACGCCAAAGTCTCCACTGGAGGAAGTAAGCTGGAAGATCTCGTCACCCTTGGAGGTGATTTCAGAAGCAGAGAATGGAACCAACGTACGGGAGGCTGGACTGGATGTGATGAGGGAGACAAACTTGGTGTAAAGAAGCTCGATGGCGTCAGACTCGCCGGAGAGGAAAGTGTTGAGGAGCTCCTCGGAGATTTCAAGCGCTTGCTTGGCATCAGGGTTCTGGCCACAATCAAAAGTCTTTCTGATTGGGAAATTACGACGCTGGAAGTAAGTGACTCCCTTCTTTCCGATCAACACCATGTCAACGTCGATACCCTGAGATTTGAGCTCATTGTAACGAGCCTCGGCCTTCTTGATCATGAAGGAGTTGTAACCTCCGCAAAGACCACGGTCACCGGTGATAACAGTGAGAGTAACCTTCTTGATATCACGCTGGTTCAAAAGAGGAAGATCGATTGGCTCGCTTCCAAGACGGGCAATAAGTCCTCCGAAAACCGATTGAAGAGTCTCCGAGAAAGGACGAGTGGCCATAACGGAGTCCTGGGCACGACGCACTTTGGCGGCAGCGACAAGCTTCATGGCCATGGTGATCTTACGGGTATTCTTAACGGTCGTGATACGATCGCGAATGGCTGTCAATCAAACAAGGGTATCATCGAACAAGTAAAAATGTGGGGAAGCAAGAGAGACAAGGTGAGCATGATTTGTTGGGTTCGTGATTCACTCAAGGTTCAGTATCGATATCAAAGCGTTTTTAACAAAAGAAACAATGACCCAAAGCAATCTTCAACCTTTGCCGCCGAACATCAAAGGCTGATGTACACCTGACAACCGTTGAGTGATCGCCGATCATTTCCCATGGTGACAGCTGCATGGGCGAGTACGTGTTTTTTTCGGGGGCAGTACGCACTACGTAAAGGAACCCGGTGAAGATCTCATCGTAGCCTTACCGTTGGCCTTTCCGTCCATGACAATGGTTGCTCGACGGGTACGGTGAGCACTGGAGTCAGCGAAGACATTGTTCAGTGACTTTTCTCCAACATTGGAGATGACACTGGGGGAGGTGGTGAAAGCAGAGGCAGCAGCCAAAAGGGAGGCGAGATAGAGGAACTTCATTGTCTCAATTGAATGATGGAGAAAGTGATGCGCGGTGGTGTGTGGGGCCACCAAATTCAAAGAAACAAAGAACCCCTCACGCACCCACGTACGTGCGCAGTTCAACATGATATCGTAGCGGATCCCCACGTCGTCTCTGTCGTGGATGTTGAACACGTACCTCGGAAAAGCCTTAAAATAGATTCAAACTTTCTCAAACGCTAAGGTTTTGACGACATTTGCCTTCTGTTCGAAACCGCTGAGTTTGTGATTGTGAAATCCATGCTACGTCATAAAACGTTAAATAGAGGTATCTTTGCCTCCACCCAAACAATTTCATCTCCAAACTACGTCACTCTCCTTTCTCACACCATCAACGAAAGAGTTCGTTTCACTGACTGTGCAGATAGCTTGTTGCCTTTCCACTTCGTGAGCACAAAAGATCACTTGCTTCTTGTTTCGTTCGCTATTATTATCATGAACTACTTTGTTTTTGTGGTCCTTGCGCTCTGCCTTGTTACCAGCAATGCGTTCTTGGCTCCCACCCCGCCAAGTGCCGTTACCAAGTCCACTGCCCTGGAAATGACGGTCCTAACCTACAAAGGAAAGAAGAGAGATTTCAAGGCCGGAAGCCCTCTAAAGAACGCTTGCTCTGCACTCGGTGTCAAGCCAAAGTATTCCTGCAAACAGTAAGTAAATCCGGAAGTTAGCTCACGCCACTTGTCGCCATGCAACGAGCTCACATTATTCTTCTCTCATTTTTTCACAGGGGTGACTGTGGCTCGTGCACCCTTTCCGTGGGAGGTTCAAGAGTCAAGGCTTGCATCGGTAAAGTTCCTCCAGAACCAAAGCTGAAGAGTTTGATTGAGAAGGGACTCGAAATCAGGTAGATGTAGAAACTCTTCCATGCTATGTAAACTTTTACTGGGACAGCAGACCCTAAAGATGTCGAGACAGCCATCAAGCACTCTAAACAGTTAGGAAAAAAGTGAACGAAGTAGCGCACAGAAACTTCTCTAATTGATATCTGTCTATAAAAAAATATGCACAAGAACGCATCAGTGATTACTTTCGTCCTTCTAAACCAGCGCCGACGCCGTGTAGTTTTGAATCAAACCAGTAACCGTTTCCCCGGTAGACATGTCTTCATCCAACAAGACATTCACCACATCGCCCACGACAATGGTACTGGGTGGCTTCACATTGTGCTTCTTCGCAATCTCGGCAATAGTTTCCATGTTGCCCACCACGGTTCGTTGGTTGGGGCAACCGGCCCGTTCTACGATGGCCACTGGTGTCTTTGAGGGGTATCCTGCAAGAGTAATGAGTCGCTCGCACAGCTCTTGCAGCCTTCCCACAGCCATCAAGAAAACGATTGTCTGCTCCTTGTGGTATTGAATCAAATCGGGGGATGTGCCGTTTCGGCCATACCCAGTGCACATGACCACCTGATTGGACACACCACGATGTGTCACAGGGATCGAGCCCAGCAATGGAGCTGAGAATGCTGCTGATACGCCCTGATAAACGAGATGATGACGCCGTTAGCGATGATTTTGACTAGAAAACCAAATTGAAGCAAAACATGTATAGAGAGACACTTACAGGAACGACGGATGGTTCAACCCCAAACCCTCGAAACTTAAGGACTTCCTCTCCACCACGACCAAACACAAAAGGATCCCCAATCTTGAGTCGCACCACATGTCTTCCTTCTTTGATGCCTTGGTGCGCCCACCAGTAGATCTCTTCTTGAGCCAACTCGGAGCATCCAGGCAGTTTACGCGCTACCTTGACATCTTTGGTGGCAATCATGTCCATGATTTCATCTGACACCAATCGATCGGCAATCACCATAATGTCGGGGTCGCGAAGAAGTCGGTAGGCTGACAGTGTCAGCAACTCTGGATCACCAGGGCCTGATCCAACCAATGTGATTTGTCCACCGTTGGGGAGCTCATTGAGAGGCAGAGAGGAGAGGGGCTCGAGAGTTTGACTGGAAGGAATACCCCATTCGTTGGAGATTTCCATCTTTTTGGTTGCCTTGGATTTAGTTCCCTTCACGGCTCGAAGAGCAGCCGATGTCCGGCCACGACTTGTCGGAACAAATGCCAACCCATCACCATGTCGTCGTCCTGCAAAACATGATGGCGACGACAACAATAGAAGCAGCAAAGGAGCTCGAACCATTATGATTTCAATCTGTATTATTCTGTGAACAGATGTGCTGATGCCTTTAGAGTATTTGGGACGATGCTTGTTCTTTCTGTCAGCACTTTCACTTTTGGTGTCGGAAGTTATGGTGGCGCGTCGTGTTTGGAACGCAGCTGCCAAAAGTTCGAAAGAAACACGTCTGCCTTTTTCGGTGGTTGGCGCGGCAGCAGCAGACTTGCGCGCTGTCCGCGCGAACTACTGGGAATAGACGATGCTGAATAGTAGTAAAACAACTAAGCTCCCGAGTTTTTTGCTCGGGGGCTTTTTGCCAACATAAATGATTGCAGCATTGTCCAGCCAACGATCAATCTCGCTGCAACTTTGGGAACAAAACATGCTGCTTGAAAGTTGGACGCTTACCCCACATCTGTGCAACTGATAGTCTACAAATTGTAATGAGATAATTTGCCCTTTGAGCGATCATGAAAAAGGCGGGAAAGCCCTTTTCCAAATAGACACTTCTGAAGAACATTCCTCTGGTGTGGCCATTGTGCTGGTGCCGGTTATAGCCTCACAGGCTTTGTACATGCCTGGTTTGCCTGGAACTTGTCTTGAGGGAGAGAATTTTTGTATATTTGTCTCTCACATCTGAAGAGGGAGATCTGAGAACAACTGGTTTTCCTTGAGGTGTAACAGCAGCAGCGCAGGAATGAAGTTCTTTCTCTGTGTGAGCAATCTTGTTTGCAGCACTTGATGGAAGTAGAGCTGGTTAATTTGAGATAGAGGGCAATATTGGGGCAGCTATAGGGGTGCGTGCAGTAGAAATCACGTACAAGTTGGTTTCTTGTGAACGCCATTTCCGTGACAATCTGGATAGGGCATGACTAGATGAGCCCATAATGGTAGGAAACTTTCTTTGAAAGTTGATTGTTGTTTAGAAATCCCATAGTCAAAGTTTTGCTAGCTTTGTCATGCAAGATTGCAAATTTTGTCGGTCTGCCCCTTCGTTCAGACCGTTTGAGCCTGTTGCCTGAGGATAGAGAAGATAGAAAAGCGTCGACTAGATCATAGAAAAATATCTATTGTACAAGTTGTTATGCTGTCCTTGTCAATCAATGTCGTCCTCTGTCAAGTTTGTGTTGCTGGTGTGACTTGATATTGTAAGTACTGGTCAACAAAGCTCTTCCAGCTTCTGTTTTCTTGGCTGCAACCTCTCACTTCTGAGAAAGAAAGGTCATGTTGTCAAGCTTGACAGTCGTTTTTCTTGCACTCAATGCAAGTGTTATTGTTGCAAGCTTCACTGACATGTTATCAACACAGTGCCAATTTTGCTTGCACTCAACGCATGCAATATTATCACCACAGACTTCACAAGCACCATTTCCAAGGCCATGCTGGTTTCTCTTGCACCTGACAGATGTGATTGTATCACTCTTGTAGACCTCTCCAGCAATGCTTCCAGTGCAGTCTACGTTTCTCATGCAGTAGTCCACACAAGTGATGGTATTTCAATTACAGATTGGTTTTGCTTGCACTCCACACAACAGTTGATCTTGACGAAAGGACACCAGTACAAGACGGGTACATCACCTGGACAAAGAAGTTTTGATACCTTGGCTCATGGATCTCCGACTACTTCAAGGACGACCACAAGGTCGAAACCAGAGTAAAGAAAGCTTACTCGCAATTCGGTGCACTGAGATCATTCTTTCGCTGCCCCTACATCTCCATCATTGCCAAGTACAAAATCTACCTGGCAATCCCCGTCAACACCACACTATGGGGATGTGAATCCTGGAGCGTGACTGCAAACATCAAGTGAAACTCTCAACGTCTTCCACCACAAATCCATTTGTGCAATCCTTGGCATCTCAAAGCTCCACGTCGAGATTGAACGAATCTCAAATGACATGATCCAAAAATGGTTCAACAACATCCCCTGATCACTGACATCGCAGCCAAACGTCAGCTCAATTGGATTGGCCACGTCGCCCGCATCCCACAGCACAAAATCCAATGACAACTTTTACTCTCATGGTCTAACCATCCCTGAAAACCAGGCCACCCCCAAATCAGTCCAAGAAACACATACGCAGCCACCATCAACATGATCATCCTGGAATGCGACTCAAAAATCGGAATCGCCTCTACATGGTTTGACCATGCGGCAATGATTGACCATGCGGCAATGAAGGAAGTATGGGAATTGAAAATTGACAACTGGTGGACCTCCACCGCCAGACCACCACTCCCTGACAACACCCCGCCACTACCGGATTTCAGCTCAAAACTCCGAGACTAGCCATTGGCTTCACAGCTTGAATATAGGGCGTTGGTTTCAATAATATTCACAGATTCAAGTTCTATCTCGTTGATGCCCTCTATTGACAGAATTTCTGGAGCAGTGGCATTCAGCCAATGGCGCCTTTTTGCGTGACCAGTACATGTACGTAGACCCTGGTACAACAATAATGCCAAAAAAGGAAAGGTAGTAAACCAGTGAAACATTGTGCTAAATCTTGAGTCATGGACAGCGGACTGACTGTTTACGTACAAGTCCTACGAATGTCATTGGGTTTTATTTTGAACCAACACTTTTGAACTTTCAAGATTGGCTTGCCCTCTGTCAAATCATGGTCAAATTGCCTGACATTCCTCAAGTTTTGCGTGGAAGATACTGAGCCTGTGGTAAACCGGTTGTTTTGGATCTTTTCGCCACCAGCCCTCGCTGATTGTCTTCAGACATGTTCTGGGCCACAACATATGTCTTTTGATATATTTGTCTTAATATCAAAGTCATTTTACCGAAGAGCTCACGTTTTTACCAAAGAACATTTTGCGTCTTTGGTAAGCAAAACGTCTCTTCGGTAAGCAAAACGTTTCTTCGGTAAGCAAAACGTCTCTTCGGTAAGCAAAACGTCTCTTCGGTCATGAAACATGGCTACAGTAAGGTTGGCAAGCCAATCGTGGCTGTCGCTGGGATTTATGCATACATGCCTAACCCGCTCCTGCACATTGATAGATCACGACTCATTGATTGATTCTGTATCTTAGAGATTACAAAATCAATATTAGTAAGTTTGAAAGCAAGATGACAGCAACCCGTTGGAGTACCAAACACAAGAAGGCATTGTGTGCACTGTTTGATTCAGGTCTTGCTGATCTAAAGTACACAAAGGCTGAAGACATTGATCAAGTCCACAGCCTTGCCAAGGAGTTCCAAGACATCAAGCTACCTAGGTTTCGCGAGAACGACAAAAATTGTGCTGCTGAGTACATGACCGGAAAAAAGTGAGTGATTCCTGTAGATAAATGACACGACACCTTGTTATCCATCAATATATTTGTCAATGTATGGAGAACCTTGACAATAAGAAGGAAGAATACGACAACAAAGGCATCGAAAAAGGCAACAACGAAGACTACAACCAAGAAGACTACAACGAAGACTGTAGTCAGCGCACTCCCGAAACGGCGGGTAGCAGCAGTAGAAAGCGTTCTCGGGCTTCCGCTCCGAGTCCTCCACCGCCGTTGCCGCCCAAATTGGACGATCGCGCTGAATTTGCTGGCCACTTGTTGCAGTTGAAAGGCACTGATTTGGGTCACGTCATTTCCATGCTTGAACGCAAGTGCCCGCACGCCTTGGAAATGTTGTCAGCATCAACACCTTCAACAAAGAATAATCAACGCTTCATGCCCAAGCATTTGGAAATTCTCATTGATGATATTGATGAAACTGTCTTTCATGCGGTTGCCAAGTATGCCGCTGAACATGCGCTGCTGCAAAATGGCGAAGACCACGATGGACCAAAGATTGAAGACGTTTCGAATCGGCGCAAGAAAGGATAGACGAAACTTTTATTTTTAGCGACGGGAGTTAGCTCCGTACTGCATACTGTATTCTTCTTTCCGGAGATAGAAAGGAACAAATCCAGGTTTTAAAGCATTACACGCGTAGTCCAGGGTACAACTTTTCATGTATTATTGCATAAAAAATGGCAACCAACAACCATGGTCAATGATGGTCGCAACAGTGCAGCCGGCTTTCGCCGCTGCTGATGAAATGCATACCTTGGCTACAGCATTGCAGTTCTTGCGCAAAAACAAGAACAATAACAACAACGCCAACAAGATAAGGAGTGCATTCGCCATTTTGGGGGTGCTGAATATATTTGCCTTTCCTCGTGCCCATCATTGTATCCTTCAATAGTTTTGCGTTTGCTTAGAATGCTTGGTTGGGACATCAAATGACAATCATACCTGGGTAACCTTACTGAAAGTAGATACGGAGTACAACTTATAAATTAACTTACTTTATGGTGTCATAGACATGTTTTGATTAGGGAATGTTGCCACTTTGTAGACATACTGCGACTATGCTTCTACCTTCCATCGATCAATCAATCAATCTTTCGTTCAGCATTCGTTCTTCCTCAATTGCATCCTGTCTCTTGCGGTGTCACGTAATCGTACATGTGAATCCAACCATTCGCGGCAAACTTAGTCCCTTCTTCAACCGCTAGTGCTTGATGGTACATGCGCGTATCAATGGCCATGGGATCCGAGTCGAGGATGGACGGCCACAGCAAGGCACGACCCTGTTTCGGTTCGACCGTTATGTCGAGTTGGGGAAAATTTGTGCCTCCGCCCTTTT
>JAVCKV010158798.1:0-12480 GCA_032274145.1 Herpochondria borealis | reverse complement strand
ACAGGCGATGGTACAGGCTGCAATGTTGCCGAACCTCTAGAACCTTGTATTTACGACAGTGTGCCAGCGATATACATGCGCTCGTCCCGCGACAGCATTGTAGAGCGAAATACGGTTCTAGACAGTTGGCGAGGAATTTCCTTGGGACTCACCAATGGGCATGTAAGAGGTATTATTCGAAACAATTTTGTGTATAGAGAAGAGGCAGGCGACCACGGTATAAGCGTCGAATTGTCTACAGGTACTATTGTCGAACACAACACGGTGATAGTTGGCGGATATTGGGCCCCCATAGAAGTCCGAGCAGGATCAGGCCATACCTTTCGCAACAATCTTACGACTCTGCCGATTAAACAGCGCGATGGCACCTTCAACAATTCCATCGATGGCAATGGCAATATTGAATATGCTACGGGTGCAGACTTTGTTGCACCAGGTGATGCTCATCTGCAGATTGGTTCTGCAGCTATTGGCGCAGGTGTTGCGCCCATTGAAGTGATATTCGACATCGATGGTGAAGTGAGATCTGGGGTATGGGACGTGGGTGCTGATCATTTCAGTCAGTAGAGCTAAATAATGCATGCGGCTTGTTGACAGGCTCACGAGTAGATCAATAGAACCACTCCAACCATGGTTAGAAAAGTAGCGATAATTCCAAAAATATAATCGGGCAGCTAAATAGATATCGCTTACCCTCTTTTATATAGGTGAGCGCGTAACATTTTGAACCTTTAGCGGGCCGCGAAAGTTGGGCCGCCCAGGTATTGATGTGAGTACCTGCAGTGCTTGTGGGCGCCCGGCTGGGGCGAGCGTACAATGTGCTATCGCAGTAATGACCATACGGTGTTGCAAGCAGGTATGACCTTTCATTTCATGCCTGCACTGTGGCTAGATGGTGGCTGCTTGGAAGTGACGGAGCCTATATTGATTACGGATACGGCGTTGAAAGTCTGTGTAATACGCCGCGCGCATTGGCGGTAAAGTAATGATTCACCGTCCCGCTGTTTCATCTAACCAAAGGAGACCTGTTATGTCATTGTGCAGAATCGCATTTGCACAAGTTCCCTCAGGAGCGACACACCAGTACTGTAATTCTCGCTAGCGCGGGTAATCCGAACTGGTGCGAGGACCTTGATTGAATTGAGGTAACTGGCCTTAGGCATACGGATGCCATGCGCTGTGATTTTCAAAAATTCACAGGAACTGGATCCATGAACACCCTATTAAATGTACTTGATGTCTCGTTTTCACGCGGCAGCCTCCCATTGTTTGAAAATATCTCGTTTTCAATTAACGTTGGCGATCGCGTTGGTTTTGTTGGTCACAATGGTAGCGGCAAAAGCTCCCTATTCTCTCTACTTACCGGTAGTGAATTAGCCGATGAAGGCGAGATTCGTATGCCTCGCGGTCAAAAAGTGGCACTAGTCGAACAGTTTGTACCTTTGGAGCTTAGTCAACTAACGCTGACGGACGCCGTACTCGACATCATCCCCGAAGAACAGCGACAAGAGAGCAGCTACAAGGCCGACGAACTGTTAGAGCAATTAGGATTTACAGCTGAACAGATGGTATTGCCACTGTACTCACTTAGCGGTGGCCAGCAAAATATCGCTTTGCTGGCCAGGGCCATTTTGTTAGAACCCGAATTGTTGCTAATGGATGAGCCAGGTAATCACATGGATGTCATCGCATTGGAGTATCTGCAAAGATTCCTGCTCTCTGGTCAGTCCATATCTTTCATTATGATCTCGCACGACCGTGAGTTACTAAGTCACTGCTGTACTCGCACACTTTTTCTAAGAGATCGCACGCTCTATTCCTTTGACTTACCCTTTGATGCAGCAGCAGAGGCATTAGCTGCACATGATGTGCAAGCAGCAAAAGCCAGACATGCTGAGGAGAAGGAAGTCAAGAGGCTGCAGGCCAGTGCCAAGAGATTAGCCCTATGGGGCAAGACATATGACAATGAAGGATTTGCGCGCAAGGCGAAGAGCATGCAAAAACGTGTGGAACGCCTAAAACAAGAACAAACCGATGTCAGCCGAGGCAGCGGTCTAGATTTACATTTACAAACGGACTCACTGCGATCCAAGTCTCTCTTAACTGTCGATAAGCTATCGATTGTCACTCCTGATGGCACACACAAGTTATTGGAAATTGATTTCCAACACATTCGCCCTGGGGATCGTATAGCACTACTGGGCAGAAACGGAGTAGGCAAATCAACGACGATTAACCGACTTGTCAGTGCAATTGGTGAGATTGATGATCAAGTGAGATTCAATCCAAACGTCAATCTTGGCTACTACGATCAGGAACTCCAGCAGTTTCATAGCACTCGTGGTCGCATAGATTGGTTGCGTGATCGCACCGAGGTGACAGAAGAGCGAATCAAGCAAGTGCTATTGCAAAATGGCATTCCATTTCCTGACTTTGACCAAGCGGTGAATAAACTCAGTGGTGGTGAATGCGCGCGATTAATGTTTATGCTTTTCCAGTTAAATAAACCCAATTTCCTAATACTGGATGAGCCGACAAATCATATCGATATACAGGGTCGTGAGCAGTTAGAGCAACAGCTAATCGAGTCTGAAGCCACGCTGTTAATAACGAGCCATGATCGTCGATTTATCGAACGAGTAGCGAATCGATGGTGGTGGATTAATGATGAACAACTCATTGAGTTAAACGGATTGGAAGAGTTTTATGAAGTAGTGAAGCAGGATGCTGAATCAGCAAAGACTCGATTAGGATCTGTTGGAGAAAAACAGATGAACGTTGAGTCCGGCGTGATGAGTGAAGATGAAAAGCTGGTTCGGATTGATGAGTTGGAGACACTGTTGAGAGAGGACAAAGCACGCAAGACTAAATTTCAGAAACCCCAGAGACAGTTGGTATGGGAGAGTGAGTTGGCTAGTTTGTGGGAGAGCTTTGAGTGATTTAGGAAGTTGTGTATGGGCAGGAGTGTGCAGTCTGTAACGTGCTAGAACTCCTTCGTGCAGCCGCCTGAGTTCTTCAACGACTAAGGCCTGAACGTCAGGTTGCTCAGAAACAGGAACCTGTAAGTTTACTGCTTGCTGAATGCAGGCGAGGGGGTCTCGCTCTGGATACAGAATGACTTCTCGAATGGTCTGCTTTGTAAAGTCTCGCCAAGTGAGGCGTAAGGGGTCGGGTTCCGCCAGATTTTGCTTGATGGCCAGGTATTCTTGTGTCGAGCGCTCATACGCCCAGACGTACAAATCGCGTAGCAATTCTACTCGCGTCATTTCGTATACCCCCAGTGTTGCGCGACTGTAGGCCTGTACTGGTACATCCAAAAACGTAAGCGGGCACAGATTGGCTCGAAATAGTGGTAGATTTGCGGCTAGTCTCGACGTGCGCTTATTGATATTGGCAAAGGGTTGTAGAGAGGGCAAGTGCACCATCATAAAAAAAACTGCTCAAAAGGATCAAGAATTTGGCCAGCTTTGTCGAGAAGCAAATCTAAAGCACCATCAATTTGTTGGGGCACACAAAGCGGACGATACACGCTCATGCCGATTTCCACGGCGTGCTGGCGAGCACGTCCCTCATCCGCGGGGTTTGGTAATAAGTTTTCTGCCAGGGAGCTGTGCAGATTCATTAATGTATAGCGATTAAGCTGGGCAGTTTCGATATTCTCAACGAGCAGTTCGATTGCCGTCTTATGATGCAAAATCATCTGCGTCTCAATCGCTGCTTTGCCACGCGCGGCCTTACCGTGATCGATTAGTTTACGTGTATCAAGACGTGAATAGGTATTGCCTTCTAAATGTGGCTGGATGCCCAGGAGAGGTCTATCAGCAAGCGGTTAAGAATGGCGCGACTGTACGTTCCTGCAGGCTCATCAATCTCTGTCGTTTTGCCCATTTTGTGTAGCTGACGGCGCAGTGAATCGGATAGATACTAAGTGTCATTAGGGCGATAGGTATCCAGAAAATCTTTCTCATAGCCAACTGGCCTGCGAGCTACCGGAGGTTGTTCGATATAGGTGAGTATGTCTTGGCTGTCGGCAGACATAGGAATAAAATCGGGGAATATGTCATCGCTGCCGGACAGTTTGCCATCGGTAGCTTTTGTGGTAGCTGCAAAATAGCGGCGGGCTTTACCTTCTCCTTGTGCGTTGACTATTTCGCTCTCAATCATTTTCGCGATCAGGCGCTGCGCTGTTCTCCTGGCAATGCTGGGATGTTGCGCTAGAAGTTCGGCGAGTGTTATCCCGTTGTCTGATTCTTTAATGCTGGTTTGTAAATCAATCGCGGGTCGCATAGTCACTATGGCGCCGTTTTAGCTATTTGTGGTCCACTTATGGTGCAGCTTTATAAACAGCGCCAATTTTAAGTGCAAAATAGCGCCGTTTTGATGAAACTGCGCCACTGGTGGGGCAGCTAAGTCCTAAGGAACCTTTCTCACGAGGGCAACATTGGCTAGATCCTGTTAAGTGAGATCTCACAGGTCAATAACTACCTGCATGTTGGAACCATCCGTGGATCATCAATGTTAAGAGCAAAGGACAGAAAATCTCAGTGTCGGCACTCTGGCCGGGCGCCAACGCGGTTGCCGGGCTAAGCGCCCCGGTTTCGTCCGTGGTTACCAGTATGATTAGTTTCCGCCGGTCATACCTGTGCAATAACAGGAGCTTAATTCCAGAATTGTACAGTTAACGTTGCGAAGCTTATTCTCTGTTGAATTCATCTCAAGTGGTAGGGAATTTACGTGATAGGCGGGATTAGACGATGACTAGTCAGCAGTAGGGTTTAGGTCATGAACTTAACTCACCCTTTCGTGTACCTCAATTACGTTCCCTTCCGGATCCTGAAAAAACACCTGGTGCCATTCGGCGGAAAACGTCGTGCCGTAATCGGAATAAGGAATGCCGCGCGTATTCAGTACAGAGAGAAAGCCAGATAAATCATCGGTACGGAAGGCAATATGGCCTTTCTCTATCGGATTGATGACCTGGCCGTTGTTAAAAGCCACTTTCAAATCACGCTGAGCCAAATGCATCTGCATGGCCCCATCGGTCGCAAATTTAATCTCGCCATCAAACCCCTGATCGCCCTTGGCAGGTGTTCGAACAAACTGGTCTTCAGGGATGTCATCCAGGCCTAGCACCTGAGTGTAAAAATCATGCATGCGGCCGACATCGTCGGCAACAAAATTGATGTGATGAAATTCGAGCTTCATGCGATTAATGTTTCTCGGCTGTTAGATAACTGAATTGTTTCGGCTGTTACGCAACTGGATTAGTTGTTATTCCTTTTTTGCTTTGCATATAAGAAGCGTAAGCCTTAACAGTATCAAATTCACCGTGTTCAAGTTCTTCTGTATCTCAATAAATGGACGCCGATATGTCAGTGCGCGCCTGAGGTTGGGAATTCAGATCCGGATGTTCTCCTGTCTGGCCCTCTTAGTAGGTTCGCCAAACAGCATGCTCGGATTGTAATCCTCAAGAGCGTTCAAGGCAGTTAGTGAACCGAGGATAGAAAACGCATCCGCTTGATTTGTACGATTTGTCATGGGTAGTGGAAGCGCTTTGTGTAAACCATGTACTGCTTGATAGTGTTCTGTCTCGGCCAATTGAAAATACATGAGCGACCAATTAAAAGTCAATATGCGACCAATTGAAAGCAAGTGCTCGGATAATTGAAGCTCAGGATTTGTCTGATTGGAAATTGTTAGCCGATTACAAGAATCGAAAGGTCCTCATGCAAAAGTATTCTTCAAAAGCAGATCGATGACTGAGAAATTCTGAAAATCAGCGCTGCTGCCACAAGCGGTCTTTGATCAATCGTTCCACTTGCCACGCTGACGTAAAGCTCGGATATTCGAAGCAATAGAAGACTAGCCAACAACCAAAACGTTGTATCGCCCATTGTCTGAACATCTGCTGGGGTTATCTCGTTTGGTGGGGCCTGACGTTAAAATGAGATTGGTGGTTCGAATAACAACGCACTGTTGTTCGAACGCTGTTTGACAAGTCGTCGAGCGTTTGATGAGGAATTTGAAGAAGAATCTTAGTACATAGTGTCGAACACAATGCGAATTGTGTTGCAGGGGTTTTGTGTATGTCTGTTGTGCGCAACTTGACTCTGATTTGTATGCTCTTCACTGTAAATTCACCACCAGCCTAGTCAGCAGGGACTGGGCGTCCCCACGTGGGGTTGAATCAGGCAATGTTCAATTGCCTCCGCCAAACATCGTCATTGCCATCTGCGCCTCGTCGCGAGTGACTGCCTTTGCCCGACGGGTTTCGGGCAATACGCACTGTTCGGTTAACAGTTCCCGTTCCAGTGATCCTAGGCCGCGGTAGCGCAATAACTGGTAGTCATCGATACCACGTTCCTGCAGTGCTCGCAGGATCTCATGATGATGTGTAGGCGCATGAGCATAGAGAGGTGCTGACAAGGACGGGCTTGTTACACGCAACAAAGGTGCTCTAATCATATGGACACGGCCTGCATCAAGAAGCTCAGGCATTAGACGCTCAAAACAGATCATCATTAAAGCTCCGCAGTGAATGCCGTCGGCATCAGGATCGAACAACAACATTACACGCTCGTAGCGTAGTGCCTTTATATTGAAGTCACGGCCGACGCCACAACCAAGGCTGTTGAACAAAGTCTGTAGCCAAATGTTCTCGGCTAAACGTCTCGTACTGGCCTTGCCTACATTCAATGGTTTGCCTTGCATTGGCAATACCGCCTGAAAAAGTTTATCGCGTGCGGCAATAACGCTGTTCGCCGCAGAATCACCTTCCACCAGGAACAACTCAGCGCCACTATGGGGGCCATGACGGCGGCAGTCTTCGAGCTTGGAGTTTATTGTGTAAGGGCGGTTCATGTTAGATAAGTATATAGTGGGTACGGAGAGCGGTTTGTGTAAACCATTGATGCACAATCGGGAGCAGCACGGTATAGATGTGTATTCAGCATCTGTATTAAGCCCTGAAGCGTTGTGATTTTAGATTAGCCGTATGTAAAGGAAAGCGTGGTTAAAAATTGATGTCAGGTAGGCATTGGTGTATACATTGAATCGTAAGAAAAAAACGAATATCACTATGTCTGCCACGTCCCAATCGACAGCTAATCCTTCATACCCTCCTTTGTCGGAGGTCAGGGAAACACTTCGCGTTAAATGGTACCGAAGTCCAATCGCTCACACGCGGCTACGAGAGCTTTCTACTCGCTCTGATAAGCAGGGTTGGATTCAAGCGGGTGGTCATTCGTTACTCTATTTGGCTTTAGCAGGATTGACGATAGCGCTCTGGGCGCAGCAAGCTTGGTTGGCATTTCTAATCACTTTTTGGTGTTTGGGTGTAGTTGCTACATTCTTTAAAGGCACTGCTGTTCATGAGTTAGGTCACGGCACTGTATTTAAAACCAAAGCGTTAAACAGCGCGTTTCTACATGGGATGTGTCTTATTAGCTGGTGGGACCACTATGACTACGGTGCGAGTCACACGTACCACCATCGTTATACAACACATCCAGAAGCTGATCGAGAAAACATATTGCCTCTAACCCCGTCGTTAGCGCCATTAGCGTTGATTCAACTATGCACGTTTAATCTTTTCTCAAAGCCCAATAGAAACTTCAGCAAAGGTGGTTTTCTTTGGACGGTTTATCTCACTGCGCGTACGGCCTTCGGAGTTCCAGCTAGTCATACAGAGATACCTAGCCAGGAATGGCTGGAAAAATTGCACGATGATCAACCGGTAGCGTTTAAACAATCGGTTCGATGGTCACGTATTCTTCTGCTTTTTCATGCAACGGTTCTTCTGATTTCATTAACCACTGGTTGGTGGGTCCTATCGCTCGTGATTAGCGTTCCGTCTTACATTGCAAATATAGTTTCGTTTCTAATTGGAACGACACAACATTGTGGTCTAGTGGAAAACAGTTCTGACTTTCGTAAGAATACGCGCTCAATAAAGCTAAATCCTGTCATTCGATTTTTATACTGGCACATGAACTGGCATGTTGAGCATCACATGTATGCGGGCGTTCCTTGCTATAACCTCCAGGCTTTAGCCAAAGAGCTTGAGTCAGATATGCCTGAGCCGAAATCGTTACTCGGTGCGTGGAGAGAAATGCGCGAAACATGGCATAAACAGAAAACAGATCCTAGTTATGCGTTCGATACGCCGGTGCCAGAAAGAGCGAATGATGTTGTTCAAGCTGAAGATGACATGATCAATTCAATTGGAGATCTAGCACCAACCGGTTCTAAAATTACATAGTGAGGCAGGTTTTCGGTTTATCAAAATCAGGTAGATTGACTTACGAAATTTCAAGTAAAACGTTGCCTACTTTCCCACCAGCTTCAACATGGGGTGTAACGCTAACGGCAGTAAACAGGTTTTATCCGTAGAGCAAATTTTTAATCAGGGTGCTAGCATCAACAAGATGCATCTAAAAACTGAATAATAGTTTCGAAAGAAGAAGCAAATGTATTCGTAAGCTATTGTTTTAAAATATGTAAATAATAGGGCATGAAAAATGAGACGTACTATTACAACATTGCTGTTGGTCGCTACTTTGCACATAGCTCTTGCCGGCGCTTCTGAATTCAATATGCCGTTCGGTTTGGCGGTAACGCCTGATGCCAGATTGTTAATCAGTGATGCTTATGATTCTGGAGGTGATACTAGAGAAGAATCGGTCGCCCGTTTTGGTACTCAATTATCCTTACAAGAAGTCATTGATTTTTATCAGGTAGTACTAGCAGAGGCAGGTTTTAAGCTCAGTGTTCCTACGGATAGGGGGCATTACATGGGTATAAATGGCAAGCGGGGAACAGACAGAATCAGGGTGTCAGTCAGGAATGACGGCGATTGGGCTGATGCCGGTGAAAACGAACTAACCATCGTAGCCACTTATGATAAATAAATTGCCAGACTAAAATCGGTGTCTATTGTATAGCGCCGTCGATTTGCTCATTCGACAATTGTCGTTTAACAACATTAACTAATCAGTACCAGCACAAACAGTGTGTGGATTTCGGTAACCGCTAAAGTGTTTCGTACCGGGTGTGCTCTCATAACTTGTAGCCAGCTTACCGCCAACTCCGGCTGTTGACGGTAAGTTGTGAATACATTTTCGTTAAGCCCGTAAACAGCTTTGGAGCTTCACTTGTGATTCTCTACGATATAATACTGAGGCGTTTATTTCCCACAATTATGCAATGGGGCATCCCACCACTCCATCGACTTTTTTCCAAAAAGGGGTGTTTGTAGACATCTCACAACGAACGAGTTTTTGTGCGCCTACAATATCGAAACATTGAACTGCTCCAATATCTTTCATGCTCCCATCCGGTGATCTACATTGGCACTCCGGTTTTGCATCCTGTGCGAAAGCACACCCGACCAATAGGAGACTCAGTATACCCATTCGAACGGTGACTACCATTGCTTGATTCAGGGTCATGATGGGGCTCCATTTTCTGAAGTATTCACACAATCTTCTCCTACGCAATTAGTTTCAGCATCGTAAGGGCAATTTTCTCCGTAGTCCTTTTCTCCGGGAAGAGTTATGGCTGGTTCCGCTAAAACATATACGGGAGAACCTAATGCAAGACACAGTAAGACGAAAGGTATTCGTGATCGATTCATTGAGAAATCCTCATTGGCCGCGTTGCGAAGTTGATTAGTAATGTGTACAACTGGATACACATTAAGCAACATTACCCTTGAGCCGGTATGCCTTTATTCCCCGATTTGAGTGTCAGATAATCCCTAACTGGATGTCAGATAATACCAAAATGAGCTTACTAGGTTTTTCATTAATAACTATTCGATTGAGTGAAATATGGCAAGTCAGCCGAAGGAACTTTCCCTTCCGCTACCGGCAGTACCGAAATTTCTTTTTATTCGTCAGTGGTTTTCTGGGGAGGGGATTTCACAAAGAGTTCAACACTAGTTTGAACCTGATGAGGCAAATGGTGTGAATCGTCCGGTTGAAATCGGCAGACGGCTAGTGCGGGGTTGTAGAGCACTATTATCGTTTTCACTAGCATTGCAGCTTCCGTCAAGAATGTAGGCAATAGACGCTTTCATAAAAGGGTCTTCGACAGAGTCGGCTGGTGTTTCCCAATTGTCTTCGACCAAACAATCTGGCTGGATACCACCGGCAACGCTGACACCAACAGAGTTTGTTCGCTCCACTGTCATGATGTTGAGAGTTTTCCCACAATACTCAATTATCCCGCTTGAGTAAGGCTTGCCTTCAGAGCGTTCACCAATGACGACCACATCCATATAAGGTTTGAGTGAGTTGATGAAAAGCTCAGATGCGGATGCAGTGAACGGAGTCGTCAATACAATTACCCTTGGAAGATTCAATGGCTGACTAAGTACATCGAAATTTCTGGTGAACATCAAGCTGCTGTATTTATTATTCCATGTGTTGGTGTAGGCCTCTTTGCCCTGGACCTTTACTCCACCCACTATTGACGCCATATAGTGTGAGATATTAGTGTCACCACCACCGTTGTAACGCATGTCAACGATTAACTCATCGACACCTCCTGTGTCTACGATTTGTGCAATTGCTGTATCAAATTCAATTTTCGTCGGTCCTACAAAAGAATCAATGGGTAGATAGGCAATTTTGAGTGAACTTGAATTTTTATCTGTTGCTGTCAATTTAACTGGACCTGCAGTCACCCATTGATAAACTTCATGCGACACCAGCACCGTACGAGGCTCTTCGTCACCGGTGCGAACAGATAGCGATAGTGGAGGCCTCACGGGTGAAAATATTATCGAAATGATTTCGCTGTTGCTGAGGTCTTCAATGGGACGTCCATCTAAGCTGATGAGTTCATCGCCACGTTTTATACCAGCTCGATCGGCCGAGGAACCTCGCCAAATGTGTCGAAATCTGACAACACTATCAGTAGCTGGACCGAACCAGAACTCAAACCCCTCTCTTTGCCCTGACTCGGTCAACGCGAATTGTGTATCAGCATCCTGCATAGAGCTGTAGATATCAGGGAAAACTCGAAGTGCATTAATCAGACTTTCCGGTGAATCATAATCTGCAAGATTTAGCTGGGGTACTTGATCTGCATAGATGTAGTAATCGCGCATGTCCCAATAGATTCGGCGCTTTAGATCTTCGACAGAACAATGCTCGACATCTGTTGGTGTCACATATTCAGGGAACAAGACGTTTTCAGCGCTCTCCTGATTCAGTGGATTATCAATGTCTGACTCCTGAGTGACTTCTAGCTCCGCCGGCTCTTGTAGTTCTACAGCCCTGTCAGTGTCTGATATATCTGGAAGCGCTTGAATGTCAGGTATGTCAGGTATGTCAGGTATGTCAGGTATGTCAGGTATGTCAGGTATGTCAGGTATAGCAGGTGTATCAGGTGTATCAGGTGTAGTAGGTGTAGTAGGTGTAGTAGGTGTAGTAGGTGTAGTAGGTGTAGTAGGTGTAGTAGGTGTAGTAGGTGTAGCAGGTGTAGCAGGTGTAGCAGGTGTAGCAGGTGTCACTGGAATCTCGACAGGCTCCATGATGTTTGCTAGCTCAGACGTGTTATTTGCGTCTGTTATCTCATCTGATTCTAAAGTGCTGTCTGTCTCAAATGCCTCGTCTAGCGCAGAGATCTCGCTGTACGTTTGCGTATCCTTCGGCTCTTCCTCATTTTGATCTGACTCCGTAACATCTCCGAAATGTTCGGTGCTTCCAAGTATCGGAGCAACATCAGTCTGACTATCCAGACGCACATCGTCGCTACTGACTCCGGTTCTATCAGGAGTGCATCCACTGCTCAAGAAGAGAAAAACCAAACCAAGTTGAAGTACAACACTGCGCATGTAATTTCAATCCGTTAAGAGAAACGCTGCATAAAACTAACCATTGCGAGTTATTGAAGATTGCAATGATCGTGCATTGAACGCAGATCATTTACCCGCTGCCCGACCTCGCTAGGGATGGCTTACACATTACGGTTACCTTTAATCAGCAATACTGCTGCCAGCTCGTTGCCAATACGTCTCCTATACGTAATCCGCCCTCAAGACACTGTGCGAATTTGTAGAGATTTCCCATCATGATCAAAGGCTATGATGGCTACCTTTGGTCGAGCTATAAACGCTTGTCCGGCTATATCGAATAGCTATCAATAGGGAGGCCTGCAGATTGCAGCCAAAGCCCCAGCAGCAATCTAATCTCGTGCCAATTGCTTACGCGTTGTCCCGGCAGACATAGAGCTACCGCTGATACCTGGTGCTTTTTCCTTTTTTGTAACAGATAACTATTGTCTGGATCAAAAGGAATGATCAATACAGCACGCGCTTGACGCCAACAAAATTGCGATAGAAGATTGCCATACGCATTATCCGCGGTCAGGTCTAGCTCCGCTCACGGAGTACTGTCATGACAACCGTCTCAGTCCGGGCAGTCACATTGCTTTCCGTCATACTACTCTCCAATGTCTTTGAATCCTTGCGAA
>JAVCKV010158687.1:0-18057 GCA_032274145.1 Herpochondria borealis | reverse complement strand
ACCACCGCGAGGAGGATCGCGATGAGATTTGTGACCAGGCTCTTGTTGAAGAGTCCGCCTTGTTTCACCGGGTGTCGGAGGTCCTGGCAGGCTGCCGCCGTTTTGCTCGAAGTTTCATGCACGCTCTTTCTACGGAGCTTTCACGAGAATCCTTCTCCTGCTTTGCTTTTGAATGGGCAAATTTTTAATGCTGGTTTTTTAGCTTTTAGAGTCATTCGTTCGTGCGCATGTTTTGAAATGCACCGCTTTTTCGCTCTCGGGTTTGTGGCACTCCTGTTCACCTCGTGTTCCATTTCAACTCCGCCTCTCGCTCAACCGAACCCGGCCTTCCGAGTTTCGGAGGGGAATGGCCGCACTCCGCTTTTGGTATTTTCGTATGGGCATCACACCGGGCTGGTTCTTCCTCGCAAGGCTTTGGTGAAAGAGTTTCCTGAGATTGCCACTCAGTTCACTGGCGAATGGCTTGAATTTGGTTGGGGTGATGAGGGTTTTTACCGCAGCGAGGCCGTGACCTTTCCTCTCGCGTTTCGGGCTTTGGCGTATCCCACTCCGGGCGTGATGCACATCGTCACAAGCAGCCGCCCACTGCATCACGATTACGCCTATGCACCCGCGCACCTCTTTCATCTCACCGACGAACAGCGGCAAATTCTGATCCAGCGGCTTGCGGGGCAATTTGCGCGGGATGGGAAGGGGGAACTCCAGCCTCTCGGACCCGGGCGCTATGGCGCGAGCCAATTCTATCGTGCCGAAGCTCGTTTTTTCTTCCCGAGAACCTGTAACGCGTGGACCGCGAATCACCTCCGCGCGATTGGCTATCAAGTTAGCGGGATCACCGCGCCGGGTCTCATTCGTAGCCTCGAAAAATTAGAGGCGAAACAGCGGATTTCAGAGACAGGAGTGGTAGAATTCTAGATATGGCGTGTTAGCTTGCGGGCCCATTCGAAAGATATTCATCAAATTCTGGTCGCTTTATCGCGGGATTTCTCCCGGTGTTTTGGTGCGGCTTCTCGCTGCTCCATTTTTACTGAGTCTGATGGATCTTGCGGTCACGCTTTATTTCCAACCCGAGACGTATTGGAATGGCGATCGCACGACAGTTGTTGAAGGAAACCCGATTGCTCGTCTGGCATTTTCAATTCACCCTCTCCTCATTATTCCGGGGATGATCGGTTGGTATACTTTGGTGATTCCTTTGATCCTCAAATCCCCGGCTTGGGTCGGTTTGAGAGTCCATGTCTTTTTGGTCTTCGGGCATCTTGTCATGATCACGGGGTGGCTAGTGCGAAACAGTGAGCAGGGAGTGATGCTGGCAACGGTGGTCTGGGCAGTTTCACTTCCCGTGGCAATCGCTCTCTTCGCTCCCTATCGGAGATGGTGGAATGCGAAAAAAAGCGTGCAGGATTTGAGCTGCTCTTCCGCCTAGGGCGCGGTGATTTTGAGGCGAATCATTGAGCGGGCTTGGTCACCGGAGAGGGGCACATTGTGACGGAGGATCACGGCTTCGGTGCCGTCGAGGTTGTTGATGGGATTACCAAAGAGAAGATCGGAGGAGGCCCAGTTTTGCAGATCGGATGAGACTTCAACGGAGAAGGAGAAGCCCGCTAGATCTTGCTGCCGTTGTAAGCCTAGCGCGATGTAAGTCTCTTCATCAATGGTCACGAAGGTGAGTTCGAGGGCGCTTGGATTTGCGGTCTTGGGAGAGCGGCCCATGCCAAACTCGAGGAGGTTGCTCAGAGAGTCGTGGTCGGGATCAGCGAGTGGCCCGCTGATGAGAGGGTCGCCCAGCTCCATCGCGGTGAAGTTCGCGTCTTGCCATGCCATGAAGGCGGCGTTTTGGAATGTCTCAGGGGATCCCGGGGTGCCACCAAGTTGCCCGCCCGCTTCCCAGCTGAGTACGTCACTGTAGTTTGATGGGGCGCTTGAGTCGTCGCGGAGGACGAGCGTCGCGCCATCACCATCGGTCTCGCGATACCAGGTATCATTGAAGGTAAAGTCCGCGATGGAGGCTCCGGCAAGATCAACGAGACGGACGGATTCACCGTCGTTATTAAACTTATTCGAGTAGGTTCCGATGACGGGTAAGTCGGCTCCGTAGCGGAGTTCGAAAGCCGTTTGGTTTTCGACAAGAACGGCGTAAGCCCCAGGGGCAAGGATGGTCCCGAGTGGAATTTCAAATTCAATGCCATTGGTGAATGCTGCTCCGCTGAGTTCGATAGGCGATGAACTGATGTTCCGGAGCTCGACCCATTCGAAATCGTCGTCGTTCAAGCTAGGATCGATCGCCAACTCGGCAGGAGTGGGGGCAGCGGGATGGTAGTTCAATTCGCTGATCACGAGGTTTTCCGAACTGGCCGGAATGCCAACGAGGAAGAGCCCTTCATTCAACCCGCTCCATTCGCCGTCGGCGCTCCGGGAGTGCGAGCGAATCTGGGTGGACTCGGTCACCGCAATTCCTGGGGCATCACCCGGAGGAATGGTGCCGATGAGTTCGAGATCGAAGCCGAGGTCGCTGCTGCCGCTGCTCTGTTGGTGGAGGGCAACGGCGAGGACATTGGTGCCTTCGACTAAGAAAGAGGGATCAAGAGTGATCTCGAAGTAGTCCTTTTCTCCGTCTCCCGAAGCAGCACTCGCCCCGGTGAGGTCATCGAAGCCGAGGACGGCACCTTCTGGGATATTGCTTCGGCCCACTTCGACACCGTTTAGGTAAATGATGATTCCGTCATCGCGGAGGGCGTTGGCCTGCAGGGAAATGACGGCCGAGGCATTATTGACCTCGAAGGCCTTGCGAAAGTAGTAGGTAAAGTGGCGTCCGCTTGCTGGTCCACGTTCCAAGTCAGTGGCGATGATCGCGCGGGGATTGCCGAGTCCTCCGAAGCCTAAAATTCCGCTTCCTCGTGGCCAGGCGGAGTCATCAAATTCTGAGCTCTTCCAGTTGGTATCATTGTACGATGGATCTCCGACTACGATGTTACTCAAGCCTTGATCTGATCCGTCATCGAGGTAGGCCCATTCGCTTTCGCGGTCGAAGAAAGTGGTTGGCACTGCTCCGACACTGGGAGGAAGAATCTGACTGTTAGGATTGATCTCTCCTCCGGCGAGGCGGGGGTCGCTGCCATCGGTGGTGTAGTAGAAAAGTTCATCACTCTGGACGGTGATGGCACCATCGGTGGGAAAGCGCTGCCAACGCTGGGGCTGAGTTGGGGTACCAGTGGGAATTCGCTGTCGATCCACTCGCTGCGAGTGGTGAGCCAAGTCTTCATGAAGTCGATCTGTTGTTCCCAAGTCTGAGTGGCTGGAGTGGGGAATCCGACCCGGTCGTCAGCAAGGATATCCCACTTCGCGAAGTTGCGGATAGCTGCCTCGGCGAGCGGATCGGCTTGGGCATCGAGTCTGGCAAAAAGGTTGGCCTGGTCAAAGGCACCGCCATTCCGGAGTTCGGTCCAGCGGTCGATGACCCCTTGGCGAAAGTCAGGATCTCGCATGAGAGGGACGAACCAATCCGGCTCGTATGCGTGGTCACGACCGCCGCGATTGTAGGGATCGACATACTGCCAGCCACGCAGGTTGCGGTTGTCGAAACAGCAGCCGGTTCCCATGATGAGATTGTGATCCCAAATGGGGCCCTTGTTGAGCTTACCGCCCCGGTCCTTATACATGTAGTCACTGCGAACGTAGGCGTCCTGATCACGTCCCAGTTCGGAGATGATAAAATGATTGATGAAGGAATCCACGTCGATGAAGGCGGGGTAGCCAGTGCTGGGATCTGGATTAACGGTGCCATTGTTATTGGCTCCTGATCCGCGCGACCAACCGAGCGTCGCGGCGAAGTCATCGAAGTATTCTCCGATGTAGTTGCGTTGCTGGGGTGTAGGTGATTCGGGTTCCAGAATTTCGACTGAACGCCATCCGCTGGCACGCGGGCCGTCTTGTGCGATTCCAGGAGGCTCAAAGCGGAGGAGGTATCCGCCGGTGACTTCCGGATCGGAGTTATCGGAGGGGTCGAGCTCGGCGATGTCGGTGCGGTTGCCACCGACTTTGATTTTCTCGAAGAGGACGTAAACGCCGACGTAAACGCCGACGTATTCGCTGGCGACGAGGTCGCCCCCATTCGTGCTGAGGAACATTTCGAAGTGTTTGGTGCCTGGTGCTTCGTTGCCGAGGGTGCGGCCGAGTTCAAAGGAGAAAGCATTGCGGACGAGCGATTTGTCGGTCCAAGGCCCGTTGAAAACCCAGTCGGATTCGGAGGGGAGTCCGAGGAGGGGGAAGTCGAGATCGTCATCATTTTCATCGCGGAGCTCGACTCGGTATTGTGGTTTGGCGAAGCCAGCGGAGCTCTGTCCACGGCGGCGGAGGCCCATGCGGAAGCAGGCGCTCGGTTCGTTGGCGAGGGAACTGCGACCAGTGGCAGGATCGACGTCGAAGACGGAAACGCGGGCAGTTTGCAAGGTAGCACCGGGACCGGGAATGCTACCGTTGCCGAAATTCTCCACGATCATGATGGGGAGATCGGAGGTGAAACTATTTGGAGAATTGATTCCGCTTAGGTTCGAGGAAGTAGCGAGTTTTTGGAAAGTGCCACCCGCGGTTGCACCACCGCCGTTGGTGTCCGGATCAAAAACGCGTGCCCGCAGATGGGTGGTGCTATTGAAGGTGAGGGGACTGCTGTAAAGTGGGGAACTCGAGGTTGGGACGGAGCCATCAGTGGTGAAGCGGACTTGGCCACCGGCGAAGGCGGGAGCAAGGGTGACTTCCACATTGGCGGAAAAAGTGGCGCAGGCGGGCGTCATGATCGGGGCGATCAGCGGGGCGGAAAGTAGGGTTCCATTGGCCGTGCCTGGAGTGGGCGGATCGAAGTATCCGCGATTGCCATCCGGGGCGAGGCCCTCGACACCGTAGCTGAACATGGCGGCTTGCGCGGGGAACTGCGGAGCAAACTCACTCGCGATCGTGGTTTTGGCAATAGAGAGAGTCTTTCCCCCTGATGCATGATGTAGCGGTAGGATGCATCCAGGACGTGACTATCGCAGAAGTTTCGTTTGCGTTTAAAGAAGAAGCTCTTCTTCGGCCGAGAGTCAGGGCGGTTTTCAAAAACGACCTGTGAGAGCCCAGTGCCGGGATCTTGCATGAGGGGGCGACCGGGCGGACCGACCTTTGAAGAGCGAGCGGAGGTCGATGGTGGAGAGCACGGACTCTGGTGACGAGGGGCTTTGGTTCGCTCGCAACCATGACGATGATTTCCTTCTGCTCGATATCATGGTGCCGGAGGTGAGTGGCTTGGACATTCTCGGGCTGCTTCGCGAGCAAGGGAACTTGGTTTTATGATCTCACTCTTCCGAATGGGAACCAAGGCCGGGCCGTAGCGATTTTGACTCATCTGGTGATTGAGAAAGAGGTTAGGACACCGCTTCCAATCGTCTATCTTAATCTAGCCCCAGAGCCTTCTCAATCCGCTTCGCACTCACCTTCCCGACATGTGGCACTCCGGGCGCAAACAGCTGTAATCTCCACTCCTCCAACATCCAGCCAATCTCCCAAAGGCGCGCCGCCTCTGGCCGTTCTTGCCATAAAATCAGCCACTCCTCCCACAGCCGTAAAAACTGATCCTGCTTTTCCTCATCCTTCATCAGCGGCTGCGTTTCCAGTCGATGAATCCGCTCCTCCATCCCGAAGAAATATCGTTGATACCGCCTCATCCGATCATACCCCGACTTCCACCCAAATCCCACACACAGGAGCCAAGCGCGCTGCTCCTCAAACTGCCTCACCACCTCACCCAAATGCCGATCTTGCCGATTAGCCTCCATCCACTCCCGCACCCGACCATCCGCATCAGCCACTCCTTCCAGCGCATTCGCCACCGTTTCCGCACGAGCAAACCACTCACCCCGCCCCTGTTTCGAAGCCTCCACAAACTCCTCCTCACTCCGTGCAATCTTCCCCATTCCGCCCTCAGCTGAAACCAGTACGAGATCCTCTAGAGTTCCCTCTGCCAACAAGGGCAACATAAACCGGCCCGCCATCTTCATAGGGAAATTCTTCTGCACATACTGCCCGTGCTCCGCATGCTCCAGCATGAACAAGCGTACTACCCCCGCGCGGTGACTCTCTTCCGCCTCCTCCCGATCCAGAAAAGCTCGCATCCCCACCGTCTCCCCCTCATCCACCAGCCCTGGGAAAATCCCATCAGCCTCCACCGGCACCGTGTCAAAACTCCAAACTTCTCCTCCCGTCATCTCCCACTCCTCATTCGCTGCCGCCTCCCGCCGCGCTCGTAATTCCGCGGCTAGCTTCTCCTTGATCAGCTTCACATCCTCACCAAAGGCTATCACCTCACCCTTCTCATCCCGCACCCTAACCTTCGGTCTCAAATGAATCGGCAAGCGATCTGGCTCCAACCCGTCCAACGAATTCCGGCCTACCCGTTCACGCAAATACTCCAACAGAGCCTCCTCCAATCGACCCTGCGGCTCCCAATTTGCCCACTCCGTCAAGAACCCCGCCACCTTCTCCGCCACTGGCTGTAGCTCTCGCCTCCAATCCTTCGGCAAACTCCGAATCAGCAACTCCACCCGATCCTCCAAAATTCCCGGCACCCCCCAGCTTGGCAAATACTCCGGAAATCTCACCAACTCATCAATCCCCACCTCAAAGGTCAGCCCATCATCCGCCGCCTCCAGATCACTCACATAGTTCACCCGCCACTTCCGCCCTGCATGCTCCACCGCATCCGGAAACAGCCGCAGCCGATCCTCCAAACCCTCTTCCCAGATCAGATCCGAGAATCGCACCATCAACTTCCCCGCCTCCTCTGCCGTCTCTGTCAGCTTATAAAAATCATTCGTGGTATTCGTCGTCGCCGGCAACCGCTCGAAAAAGAAATCATAAGCCGCCGCCTCATTCCACAAATACCCCACCCGGCGTAACTTCCGCTCACCCGCAAAAATCTGCCCTTTCACCCAAGCTAAATTCTGCGACACCGCATTTCCTCCACGCATCTTCCCCTCCACCAGAGCCTCCCGCACAAAGACCTCAAACGCCGCCTTCGGATTCACCCGCCCAAAAAACACCCGCCGCCCCTCAACCACCGTCAAGCCACCTAGTACGACATCCTCCGTCCCATAAACCGCTCCCTGCTGCTCATTCCAATACGGCGAATGATACTTACTCCGGCACAAATGCGGCACCACCTCCTCCAGCCAAGCCGGATCGATCTCCGCCACCTTCCGTGCCCACAGCCGTGAAGTCTCCACCAATTCGAACCCTAACACCCAAAGAGCCCGCTTCGACTTAAACAAGCCAGACCCCGGGAACACCGCAAACTGGCGATTCCCCACGCTATGATAAATCTTTTTCTCCTTATCCCACACCCCAATCTGACGGGGAATCCCTGTCAGCACCGACTTATGCACCTCCCCATAAACATCCGCCGCCGTCTTTATCGCCTTCTCCTTCACCCCCTTCTTCCGAAACGACCGCCGCAGCTCCGCATAAATTCCCAACCACTCCCGCACCCTCCGGAAACTCAGAAAATGCCCCTCACACCACTTCCGTAATTGGCTATTCTTCAGCTTCCCGTTCTCTCCCCGGAAACTCTCAATGCCATTCCATAAATTCAGAAAGACCCCAAAGTCCGACTTCTGATCCAGAAATTCCTTCTGCCTCTCATCCGCCCGCTCCTCTTTGCCCTGCGGTCGCTCTCGCACATCCATCGCCGACAGCCCCGATACAATAATCAGCACCTCCGCAAAAACCCCACGCCGCTCACTCTCCACCAACATCCGTCCCAACCGCGGATCCAGAGGCAGCTTTGCCAAAGTCCAGCCCGTCTCAGTCAGCTTCGCCTCATTCTTCTTCGCCACCGCGCCCACCTCTTCCAAAGTCGCCCACCCCTCATTCACCGCCTTCGGTCCCGGTGGATCAATAAACGGAAAGTCCCGGACATCCCCCAACCTCAGCGAAAGCATTCGTAAAATCACCCCCGAAAGCGCACTCCGCCGAATCTCCGGATCAGTAAACTCCGACGCCATCTCTAGCGTCTCCTCGTCATAAAGCTTCACACAAATCCCCTCCCGCACCCGACCACATCGTCCCCGCCGCTGCCGCGCACTCGCCTGCGATACCATCTCAATCTGCAAGCTCTGCACCTGTCGCGTCGGACTGAACCGACTCACCCGCGCCATCCCACTATCCACCACCGAAACAATCCCGGGAATCGTCAACGAAGTCTCCGCCACATTCGTCGCCAAAAACACCCGCCGTCGCCCACTCTTCTGAAACACCTTTTCCTGCTCCGCTAGTGAGAGCCGCGCAAAAACCGGCACCGCCTCCGTATTAAAGAAGCCCTGCCCATCGATCATATCCGCACACTCCCGGATCTCCCGCTCCCCCGGTAAAAACACCAAAACATCGCCATCCGGATCCAAGTCCGTCACAAACTCCACCCCCCGCACCACATGCTCGCGCAAACTCTCTCCCTCATACCCCGGCAAAAAAACATCTTCTACCGGAAAGGTTCGTCCCTCCACCTGCACCACCGGACAGTTCTCAAAGAACTCCGAAAATCGCCCTGCATCCAGCGTCGCCGATGAAATTACCACCCGCAGATCCTTCCTCCGCTTCACCAACCTCTTTAAATATCCCAGCAAGAAATCGATATTCAAAGACCGCTCATGCGCCTCATCAATGATGATTGTATCATACTGCCGCATCTCCTGATCCCCCTGCGTCTCCGCCAGCAAGATCCCGTCGGTCATGAACTTCACCACCGTATCCTTCGAGCAAACCTCCGTAAACCGAACTTGCCAGCCCACTTCCTGACCCACCTCCACCTTCAATTCCTCCGCCACCCGCCGCGCCACCGAAGTCGCCGCCAACCGCCGCGGCTGCGTACACCCAATCCGCCCCGTTAACCCCATCTCCCGCGCTAGTTCCACCGCCATCTTCGGCAACTGCGTCGTCTTCCCGCTCCCCGTCTCACCCACCACCACAACCACCTGCGACTCCCGCATCGCGTCCAGGATTTCCTCCCTCCGCCGAGCAACCGGCAGGTCTGGATAAGTAATGTTCAACGCCCTTCTCTAACCTCCATTCCTGAGACTCACAAGCTTCTCCACTGAGCCAAAACACCTTTAAATTTCACCTCGGAGAACGCCGTTTTAGCCTTCCTGCCAAGAAACCGTCAATTGGCAGGAAATGCAGATCCCCAAAAAGCCTCCCAGTGCAGAAGAACGATTCAGGTCTACCCCGCTCCCAGTTTCCTCTCAATCATTGCCGAAGCGATCTCCCACTCCTCGTCACTCAAATGAATCTTTGGGATCAAAAAATAGGACCGATCGGTGAGGAAAATCAGAATAAGATCCTCGCCTTTTTTCCACCGTAAGAACTCCTTCCATGGCTTCTTCACGGAGCCATTTTTATGTTCAATACCAAGGTGCTCTTCCTCAAAAATGTAGGTCAACTCATCGTGGATCTCATGTTGTTGGCGATAGAGTTTTCGTGTCCGGGCCGGCATCTGCACGAACCACTTGAACGATAGAATCAGGAGCAAGAATGCCATAAAGCCGATCTGGAATGGCGTCCCGTATCCAGCGGAGTTGCGAGTGATCCAATACATCAGAATCGACAAAACCAAGAAATACGGCAGGGCAAACCTAAGCAGCCATCTCTGGCCACAGAATTTGGCCGCCCTTAAATAATCCTCTTCACGGAGTTGCAGGCGAAATGTCATCCCGCTTAGTATGTGGTTGCCCAACCGCAGGCAACACTAGCGCTCTTGAATCACAGCCAAAATGAAACAGCCAGAAGACATCCCGCTCGACGACCCCACCACCCACCGAAGCTATGACATTATTCTCAAGATGGTTCTCTGGGATGAGCCGAAGGAGAAGATTGATCAGAAGATACGGGTCAACAACATCCCTCCCGTCATTGCAGAGCAAATTTACCAGCACGCCCGCGCCGACCGCGTCAGCACCATTCGTCGGCACTATCTCAAGCGTGTGGCACTTGGTTTTATTGTTGTCCTGTTGGCTAGCGGCGCCTTTCTTTGGTCCGTTCTAGTCACCCTTGGGACAGAGAACCGGATCGTCTTTGTCTGGTTCGGGCCATTGGCCTGGGGCTTCTGGAAGTTCCTCAACGGCATGAGTGGATTCCTCACCGCAACAACCAAAACGGGTTCGGTTGCCGATGATTTCTAAATTCCCCCAGTTTTAGATTCGATGCTCAAATAGCCTCTCAATATCGCTAAGTTCAAGAAAATCTCAGCAGCGGATTTGGCACACCCCGTGCAAAAAGGGACGGCATGACCAGAAACGCTATCGAAAAAAAATTCAGTATTCCCTCTATCGTATCACTTGTTGCCGCGATTCTTAGTTTCAACTTCGGCGCAATTTTGGGGCTGCTTTTTGCCATCGTCGCGATCCTGGCAGGAGTGATCGGCGTCGCCTTGGCCCTCTCCCCACGGACCCGCGGCGGCATCACCAGCTTTCTCGCGGTAGCGCTCGGTGCGATTGGTGTCATCGCAGCCTTCGTAAAGATCTTCATCTAGCCAGCAGCGCGCTCGGTTAAGCGCCTGCCTCGAAACTGGGATGAGGTTTTATTTCGAAAAGGGGCGACGCGAGGGTATCGAGGGGAGAAAGGTAGATTGAACCAAGAAAGAGTTTTCCCAATAAGTCGCAAGGGGGCGAAGCCGTAGCACGGGCGTCCCGCCGGTTTATCTGCCCCTCCGCCATCCTGCTATCGGAGGAGAATAAACCCCAAATTTCCGAGCACTCGGAAAAAATGAGCACTAATTTTTTCGAGCTATCAGCACGGGGCAAAACAAAGTGCTGAGGTCTACACGCAAGTTCTCCACTTCGGTGGTCGCGTTCCCAAGCACCAAAGGTGCGGACCATCGAAGCTCCATCGTAAAACTCAGAACGAAGTGTCGTCGCATGTTTCGTAAACGCCTCGCCAGTTGTCTGAAGGAAAAGGTCACAAGCTAGGCCTTATAAAGTTCGCCTTCAGCGAACAAGACACCTGCCGCGCGATAACCCCACGCGTTGCGTGGGGCTTATGAGGAAAGCCTTTGGCCAAAGAAGCCCCTTAACCGAGCGCCATTCTATCTAGCCGCTTGCAGATTTTTTAACGCACCACCCAATTCTTGCAGCTTGCAACATCGAGAATGCATCTTGCTAATCGTGGCCCCCGCTGGGTCGGGGGATGTTCCTGAAAGAATCACAATGCGATCTTTATTTAGAAAAAGGAGTCTTCAAAAAGTCGATAGTGCGTCTCGTGGAATCCTCGGCGAAGATAGACCGCCTGCGCCGCCTCGTTATCCTTCTCCACATACAGTCGGCAACCGCAAACTCCATCAGCTCCCACTGCCATCCTACGTGCCTCCTCGTAGAGTGAGCGAAAGATTCCCTGCTTCCGGGACTTGGGAATCACATAAACACTCTGCACCCACCAAAAGTCGCCATTCCGCCAGTCGCTCCACTCCGTCGTCACCATCAACGAGCCCACCACCTCACCCCCGCATTCCGCGACCAGGTAGAACCCCCGGCCCGGCTGCTCGAAAATCCCCTTCACTCCGGCTGACAAAATCGCCCCATCCAATTCCTTGTCCTCAGTCTCCAGCGCCATCGCTAAATTGAACCCTACTAACGTCGAAACATCACCAAGCTTCGCTCTTCGAATTTTCACTTCATCAATCATTTCTTTTCTTACGAGTATGCTATTTGAATTTCAGCTCGGAAAGCTTGAGGGGTTGCTTTAAAATCTTCTCTCCTTTTGGATTGAGAATAGCCAATTCGACCGACTTATTTTCCCAGTCGATTTCAATGAGCCCGGCGTTGAGTTCCCAATGAGACTTGCCGACTCGGAAGGAATTACTGGCTTGAGCCCAGGACTTACTGGTGTGGGAAAATCCACTGCTGGTGAGGTCGTAGAAGGGATACCCATCTAGGTCTTTCTTCGATAGCTCGGCGAAATGGACGTCGCCTGAGATTGCGAAAGTATGATGGGCTTTATGCTTTTTTAAGAGGGCGAAAAGCTTTTCCTGCTCGTGGGGGACATTCCCCCAGTTCTCCATTCCTTTTTCGAATGAGAGCATCTGGATGCTACTCGCGATGATGCGTAAATCGGCAGGGATTTGAAGCTGCTGGTCGAGCCACTTCCATTGAGCTTCGCCAAGGAGTGTTTTTTTGGTGTCGGCGCTAGGGAGATACCAACCCACGGTGCCGGGTTTTTTCTTCTCCTTTGATTTGGGGATTTCGTCTCGGAAATACCGCGTATCGAGAATTAAGACCTGGCAGGTTTTTCCGGGCTCTCCAAAACTATAGGAGCTATAGATGCCCTCGCGCTTTCGGCGCGGTGAGTCAGCGGGGTCTTTGTAGAAATCGAGAAAGATTTTTTCTGATTCCTTCTTTTTGGGATAAGATTTCCCACCATCGTTCACTCCGTAATCGTGATCATCCCATGCGGAGAGGAAGGTAGTCGAATCGCGAAGTTTTCGGAATCCTTCGATGGCTTCGAGCTCACCATACTTCTTCTTCAGAACCTCCATGTTATTGGTGTCCCCGTAGATGTTATCGCCGAGGAAGATGAAAACATCCGGTTTCTGCTGGAGGACAACATCGAACATGACGTCCTTTTTATCTCGAGGGTTATAGCACGAGCCAAAGGCAATCTTATCGACGCTTTTGTCTTGGTGAACATCAGTGGTGACTGATTGTTCGCCAGAAGAAAGACCGGCAGTGATGAGGATCTGAAACAGAGTGAGCGAGCGGATAGACTTCATTAGGGGCAGTCTAGCCGCTTGAGATTACATGTCGATGAGTCAGCGCGGATGTTTCGGGACGGGAGAGGGGCTGGGCTGGGAAGTTTTTAGAACCACGAAATACACGCAAAACGCGAAACTTGGTTGAGGGGGAACACCGAGGGCTTGGGAAATCCGTGCAAATCCTGTCTCAAATTTTCCCTCATGGAACGAGAGAGCAGGTTTGCACGCCTGTGCTTTTTCTAGGTTCCGTATTCGTTCAGGATCTTTTCAGTTTTTGCTTCTTCGACTCGATTCACAATGCGGTCGTATTCGTGCTTATCGCGGAGTGTTTTGGAGACTGAGATGGTGCTGCTCACTAGGAAGAGGAGGCCCATCGCGAAGTATCCTTTGATCCACAAATCCAAGGGCAACATCGTGATCCCGAGGATCATGGCGGCGAGGGAAACGAGGAACGATAATTTGGTAAAAGTGACCCAGGAGGTCGAATCGGAACTGAGACTTGTTTTATTCATGACGGGCGCACCGTAGCCCGAGATGAGGGGATCTCTTAAATCGAATATTTTGACGCAAAGATTGAATTTGCTAATGATGACTATGGGAGGATCCGGAGGCGGATGTTCTTGAACTCGATGGGTGAGCCTTCGGACTCGAGGCAGATGTAGCCGGTGGCGGGATTGCAGTTGGTGCCGCCGGAGACTTCTTCGCCGTTTACCCAGAGGCGCACTTCACCATTGATGGCGCGGATGTAGTAGTGGTTCCACTCGTTGATGCCTTTGGTCAGGCGTTTGGTGGGAAAGCTGCGCTTGCCGTTGGGAGCGGTCGGGGGAAAGGGCGTCATTCTGGCGGGGCCGGTGGGGAAGACGTCACCGTGGGAGGTGAACCAGTCGCTGGGCTCACCTTTGCTCTTTTCCCAATTGGTTTCGTAGCCGAGATCGAGGACTTGGATCTCGATGCCATCTGGCAAGCGGCCTTTGCCCGCGGCGAGTTTTTCGATAGAGGCCGGGCTGGCCCAGGCGAAGACTCCGGAGTTTCCGGCATGCTTTTTGTGCATCCATTCGCAGACCATTTCGAAGTTTTTGATCGGCTCCTTCATGCGGATGACGCCGACGGGGTTGCCGGTGCAGGTGGCGTGGCCGCCGTCCCAGGTCCAGGTGTCCGGCTTGCAGTTCACGTTGACGAAGTCCTCGCCCGTGACCTCACGCCAGCCGTGGCCGGTGCCGTCGATGAAGGATTTTTTAAGTGCGGGAGACTTCTTAGCCTCGTCGGTTTTTTCATCAGAGAAGCTCTGTGAGGCGAAGATTCCAAGACTGAGAAGTGACGCTGCAACGAGGGCTTTCGTAGATATAGTTTTAAGGATCATGATCTTGCAATACGGAGTTAGGATTGCATTCTTATCCGATCCCTCGACAAAAACGCCAAACCATCATGAACGATCAATATCAAAACTTCAGCCGTCGAAAGTTCGTCGGTCTCGGCCTCGCATCGGCGCTCGCACCATCAGCGGTCCGTGCGCAGTCGTCTCATTCTAAGCTCAATATGGGCATCATCGGTGCCGGTGGGCGAGGTGGTTCGAATCTGAACGGAGTGAAGGGGGAGAACATTCATACGCTCTGCGATATCAACCGAAAGACGCTGGCGGCAGTGCAGGCTAGGTTTAAGGGCGCAAAGACCACGACGGATTGGCGTGAGGTGGTGAGCAATCCGGAGATCGACGCGGTGGTGATCAGCACCGCGGACCATCATCATGCACCGGCTGCGATTGCGGCGATGAAAGCGGGGAAACACGTTTATTGTGAAAAGCCGCTGGCTCACACGGTGCAGGAAGCGCGCTGGATGCAGGAGGTTTATGCGGAGCAAAAGGGCAAGATCGCGACCCAGATGGGAACGCAGATTCATGCGGGTGGGAATTATCGCCGGGCGGTGGAGTTGATCCAGGCAGGTGCGATTGGACGGGTGAAGGAGGCGCACGTTTGGTGTAGCCGGAGTATCAGTAACGTGAGCCAGGCCGTGCTGGAGGCTCAGCCAGTGCCAGACTATTTCGATTGGGATGTGTGGCTGGGGCCGGCTGCTGATCGCGCCTATAATGAGGGATATTGGAAAGGCGGGAATCTGAATTGGAACCGGCGATGGGAGTTCGGAAATGGGGTTCCCGGCGACATGGGAAGCCATTTAATTGATCTGGCTTGGTGGACTTTAGAGCTGCGCCACCCGACGAAAGTTTCCTCACAAGGACCGGCTCCTGATTCGATTGGAGCGGCACCTTGGCAAGAGATCACCTGGGAGCATCCGGAAGATGTGAAGGTGGTTTGGTATCACGGGCCAGAGGGCATGAAGCGCCGCGCCCAAGTGTTGCAGCCGATGGTTGGGAAAGACACCGAGATCAATAAATGGGGAATCGGGGTCGCTTTCATCGGAGAGAGTGGCGTGTTAGTTTCCGACTACGGAAAAAATGTTCTGAGTCCCTCGGATCAGTTCAAGAATTTCCAGCCGCCCGAGCAAACGATTGCGCCATCAGCGGGTCATTACAATGAGTGGCTGAAGGCATGTCGTGGGGAGGGGAAAACGCTCTGTAATTTCGATTATTCAGGCAGTCTCATTGAGCACAATCTCCTTGGGAATGTGGCGCACCGTGCGGGGAAGGCATTGGATTGGGATGCCAAGAATTTCAAAATCACGAACGATGAAGCCGCGAATAGATTTCTCACGAAAGAGTATCGCAAGGGCTGGGAAATCAAGATTTAGAGCCCGTGCGGGTCTCTAGGTTAGGGACCACTCACATCTTCCCACCTGTCTATCTCGTGCATCGCAATATTCACTTGTTGTTTTGGGAGAGGAGCTGAAGGTGCAGCTGAGCCTTCTGCTAAAAGTTGACTTCTGGTTAATCGCAAAAAGTAATGATTCAGAAAATGTTACACTCGATCGATGTTATTTCTTTAAGTTTTCCGAAATGATGTGATCAGCAATCGGGGATGAAAAACAATTGAAAGAATCGTACTTATTTTTCGATCAATTTGATTCTTTTTATTCACAAAAAAATTGATAGCGTCAGCGCGAAGTCCAGTAAGACGTGGTCATCATAAGCGTTCGTTTATCGAAATTTCAACATGTCATTCATTCTCGCAGCACATAGAAATCCTAAAACTATCGTGAAAGCCTTTGAGAAATATCGAGACTATGTCTCGTCTCATATTTCGCAATTTCCCCCTGGTGCTCTCGTTCTCGCTTTGTCTGATTGGTATTTTGATCCGAGAGACCACCGCTGCCCGCATGATGCATGGTTAGAGGGGATTGAGATCTCTGAGCCCGCGACTGGCGATCGAAATGAAGAACGAGTTACGCAAATTCGAATCAGGTTATTGAGCGCATATCACGATGGGTTTATCGAGTTGCTCTACTCGGGTGTGATCAGTTATTGCTTATCGACGGGATCGGCTGCGCGTGGCATTGGTGATTGGCTTTACGATGAGTTCCTGCTGGATCCGAAAGGTCATTTGATTCACGAAATCGAGTGGGCAGGGTTCCCCGGTGTAGATGGTTCACGCTGGATCATTGAAGCATCAGACGTGAATTTTCAGTGGATCCCTAAATGAATTTTCGATTTGGGAGGGTGAGTGCTGAGAAAATTGGGGAAACGAGGGATAGTCGGATTTATAAAATTCGATTGTGAAACTACTCGAACGGGGACAGGGTTTGGCGATGAACATACGGCCACTTATTGTTGGAGGAGCCTTGTTATTTGCGACCATCCGAGGCGATGAAAAGACGAAGAAAAACGGATGGCAATTTTTTAATAAGGATAAGCCTTATGAAACGGAGAACGTCGAAACACGCAAGTTTCACCAGTGGTTTTCTAAGAAGGGTCATGGGCAACACGTCTTGTTGTTCCGTGTCGACGATGAAGATCGAATTGCCGAGATCGATTGGAATACTTGTGCGGTAGCAGATGAGGAAATCATCAGACGTTTGGCTAAGACGAGATCGGTGCAAGGGATCGAAGTCTGGTCAACGACGAAAGTTTTACCTCTGTTGGTCTTAGAAAAAATCAAAAAGGTGCAGCATGAAATTATACGCTCGTATAGTAAGATTGTAAAACCTGGTGGCAAAATGGTATACGCTACCTGCTCTATTCTACCGCAAGAAAATCATGATCAAGTAAAATCATTCTTAGCTTCAGAAGAAGGTACAGACTTTACACTTGTTCAAGAAAAGAAGATTTATGCTTCAAGAGGTGGTTATGACGGCTTTTACATGGCATTGCTAGAGAAGAAGATCTAAGATCTTTTTAAAAGTACAAGCTCCTCACTTCGTCTGAAAGAAGGGGTTTAATAAAATCTCTGCTAGTTTCAATCTTACTGTGCTTTGAGACTATACCTCCGAAGGAAATTATGAATCAGTTATGTTTAGCTAATGAGTATCTTTAAACACGATGCTATTACATAAACTACCATGAAGAAACATTTACAATACTACGCTCCCCTTTTAGCGCTAGGTTTTATTCTTGCCTGCAACGGGCAGCAAAAAGAAGCACCTAAGAAAACGGACCCTGCACCAACAGAAGAAGTCACCGCATTTAAAGTAGCTCAAGAAGATGTAGACCCATATTTTTCAGAAACGAATACCGTTAACTCGCCATTCGGCCCCACTAGGATCACCCGTAATATCATTCAAGACAAAAAGGGAAACATTTGGTTCGCCACATGGCAGGGTATTATTAAATATGACGGCAAAACTTTTACCAATCTCACCAATAAAGAAAATTTAAGACGCTTTCGTGTTTTTAGCCTTCTAGAAGATACCGCCGGAAACATTTGGTTTGGTACTATTGGCGCTGGAGTCTACCGCTATGATGGTACATCATTCACCAATTTCACAACCAAGGACGGACTCGCAGATAATAGTATCGGTTGTTTTATGGAAGATAATAACGGATTACTTTGGATTGGCACCCAAAACGGAATCAGCACCTACGACGGCAATTCATTTACCAACTATACCACAGCAGATGGCATGACCAATGGCGATGTAAATACTATAGTAGCGGATGATACCGGAAAACTATGGATTGGCACCCGAGGAGCAGTCAGTTTATATGACGAAAAAACCTTTACCAAACTCACGACCCCAAAAGGGAAAACTTTTTCAAATGTTCGTAGCATACTAAAAGATAAAGCAGGCAAGATGTGGCTGGGTGGTAATGACGGACTATGGTCTTATGATGGCAGTTCTTTCACTAATGTAGCAGAACCTTTTGTGGGCTATATCTACCAAGACAGTCAAGAAAATATTTGGACAGG